>JAULBS010113195.1:0-14886 GCA_032355785.1 Symmetromphalus regularis | reverse complement strand
AGCGAGATCTAGTATCACAAATGCATATAAGTTTCATTCGTAATTAATATTTAGAGCACAAAGACCTTTAAATTCCGTGGGACTATGCCTTTAAGTATATCTTTTTTATAATATTGTATTACAGTATACAGCTACACATAACAGCTAATGCAAGGAGATACACTATATCCTTTGTTTTTTCTGATATTCAGAGCTCTGGTAGCAGACGATGCAGTGAAATGAATTCATAATATACTGAGCGTCACAAGAAGTGGAACATCAAAACACCAATGTGTTCAACTGAAAAATAATGCCAAAAGAACAAACAACTATTTTTTTAGACCTTTGTACCTAATGTACAAAAGTATTTGACTTTATTATATTATGTAGTTGCTACGGTAACAAAAACAGCAATTGAAAAGTACCAAAATTAATAAAAATCGTATTTTTCCTTATAAAAATCAATATTTAAAATATTTTGTTCAAAATTTGTATAAAACATTTGACCTTTTATTTTATTTCCAAAAGAGTTTTCCTTTTTGGCCTACTGTCCCTAAAAGAAAGGTTTTATTTAAAAACGACGGTGCCATCTGACATGACGTAGACTGTACTATAACCTACATTAATTATAGTATCGTACTTGATATATCATGCCAGTGTAACATACGTAAACATAATAAAATCTGAATCTGTACCAAAATATATGTAGTTAGCCAGTGTTATTTTATTTTGATGAGCTTCAATGCAAATTATTGTCAATGGAAATTTTATAACTTTGTCAAATTAACTTTGCTGTGTTACACGTATCATGGAATTGGTCTTAAACACCTTCATACTCTTTTCAGTGGCGGATCATGAAAATTCATTTAGGGGGCCGACTAAATAATCTTCGGATTCTCTAACGTTAAAAACAAAAATAAAATAATAATAATTTTTTTTAATGTTATTTTAATCGCAAGATTAGGGGATCGGAGCCCTGAAGCCCCTAGTTCCGCCACTGCTTTTATAAATAAGAAAAAAAAAAATAATATAAAGGAAATGATGTTTTACACCAAACATGCTCGTAGATAACGGTATGGAAACAGGATGGATAACTCCCGCCCCCTCCCCAATCATTTATCAAACTTTTCCGTATAAAATAACTTTTTTAAGTAGAGACTTAACACAGTATGTTGGTGTTTAAAAGCCCCGGGAAAATCATAGATAGGAAAGTGTATAAACCCTGTACATATTATTCCTATAGTGTCCATTTTAATGAAAGTGTACTTTTTAAAATTAAACAATCCTCAAACTAAAATAATTCTTGGATTCGCTCCTGAATGGTGCCAAACGAGAAAAGGTGAAACAAGACACTCACTGGCTTTTCTCTGGAGAAATGATTATAAGTATGTAATGTATATTTAAAAATAAACTTATACCAACAAGTTTTTTTCACAACCAGAACAGTTACAACACTATTGTTAATTTCGTTAACAAAGAAATAATAAATTATACAACAGAAGTAAAATATTATATACAGTCAAATTTCCTTATCTCGAACTTAAAAAGGCATTTCAATGAAATTTAAAATAGTTAACCACAGCAGTTCATCTGTTATAACGTTGGTCTTATGATATAATTAGTAGTACTCTGAGATATTTTGAGTATTTTGAAGATATGATAGTACTGATATAAAAGTTCTTATTTTTTTAGATATCCAGGTACAAGAGATACAGAAATTCATATATTTCTAGATATGCAAGTATTCAGTGTGTAGCTGTTCGAGATATCCAGATATCATGGACACATAAGTTCACAATGTTCTAGGTATCCAGGTATTCGAGCCATACAAGTTAATATATTTCAAGATATGCATATATTCGATATATACCTGTTCATAAATTCTGTGAAATTCGGGCACACGAAATAGAGTTCATATATTTCGAGATATTGGATTTCATGCATTTCGAGATATCCAGATATCATAAATAAATAACTTCAAACATTTATATAAACATTTATGCATTTCGAAACATCCATGTAGTCAAGATATAAAAGTTCGAGACAAAAATGTTTAACTGTACACATGACTGGCGTTGATTTCTCATTGGCCAATATAAGATACCTTGTTTGTCATTAACTTGTTAATATTAAATATCTTTACAAATATTCAACATTATAAATTCCATTATACACTGGAAAACAATGTAATTAGGAAATCATTTTGTATAATAAGTAATTTTCACTTTAATTTCAGTATTCTGCCATAATAAATATATTCAGTCACTATAAAGTGACTGAAATTGAAAATATATAGCGATGAAGAAAGTCTACATGCTTGACAAACACTTCGAGTACGCCCATGCTGATACATAATTTCAGATGCGATTTATCTGCAAACGAACGATTTTTTTCATTTTCTTTAAAGGCATACACTCACGGACCCCTGACCTAATTAATTTCCAAACAAAGAATTAATTTTAAATATAAACAGTAGATGTGTCCATAGAAATACTTCATTCAACTACTTACATAATTACCGCAACTCGCTTATTATCAATGTTTTAAAAATAATAATTGAATTACGGTAACGAACCATAAATCATAAACCGTAAACTCGACATGGAATTCCTATTCCATGTTTCAGTTAAAATATCTTGCGTGATATAAAAACGAGATTTATATCACAAATGCATGTATGTTTCATTTGTAATCAATATTTAGACCACAAATCATCCTAAATTCCGTGAGAGTATGCCTTTAAAACATACACTCTCAACTTTTAGAGATATGTGTGTATTGTATTGATTCACTTATTTGAAATCCCCACATTCAAGATGGAGTTATTTATTAAAATATATAAAAGCTAAAGTAACAGCGATGCGGTCTTTTCTTGTCCGATAAATTCACCCCATAAACCCCAACCAATTTCTAAACAGAAATGGAGATTTATACACAATTATAAAAACGCATTTTAAATATAGATTAATCATCTCTATTTTTTCATTAATAGAAATTTTTCTATTATTATTGGATGGGACGGCGAGTGGGATGCCGAGGTTGGGGTAGGGGTAGGGAGGAACTGTTCCATAGATACATGGGGAATTTGCGTTTTGATGGGTGAAAACTGAATATTTTTAGAACAGATTCTTCTGATACTTTGTAGTTCTTTTTATTAGTTGATATCATTTATTAAATGTTACATATTTAACATTTGTGTTATTTTATGTTAATATAGTACTCGTATAAAAAATAAAGCACCCAAAAATGTTCAGTGAACCCTTCTTCCGACAATCCCAATAAATTGTCATAACATACGCTATTAGGTCTTACACGAAGTGCTTGCCATTACAGTGCGACTGGTCATTTTAACTGTAATAATTCCACATATACATTCTACTGTCACTGTACAAACTTAAAATTATAAAGACTTAAAATATATCTTATAAATATATATACACATTTTGAAACATTCAATTAAATATGTATCAACAATATACACAAGATATTTAAACATCATGTCTGAACGTCGCTAAAGTCGTTGCCATGGCAACCACACGGCCATGGACTTGAGCAGACGTTCTAAAGTTCAGCACTCAAAAAAAAAAAAATTAGGAAAAAAAAAAGAGGAAAAAAATCCACCGAAACGGGCGTCACTGCCCGAAGCAGAAGACACGAATCGGTCTAATAGCAGACGACAGCCTTAATAGGCCATAATGCTTTGTATGTTCACAGGCTGTCACAACCATTAATGTCTGATTGACTAGTTAAACAATCTTAATACTGAACTCTTGGAAAAAAGTTCGCCCAAGAGCTCATTGTGTCCTCCAGAGTACCAGTAACTCAATGAAAGCAAAGTTTGTCACTTCAACATAATAATAATTAAAATAATAAAAACCCATCCTAGTCGCAATTCATTATGAAAGTAGCTTAAAAAGAACTAAATGTGAGTGCATCGTCAAAAGCAAGTGTAGCACCTGACTGAGGTAAGAGTGTAAATATCTAGTGTTTGTATTTGTGATAACATGTCATCATGCGCATCTTCGTCGCTTATTGCGTCAGTTGACGCCAACTTAACCCGTGGACTGAAAAAGTCTTGGATCTGGACAATTGTCGAAAGCTTAGCCTAACTCCGCAAATGCCCGTCTGTACCTGCACAGACAACACTATCACATATCTGGAGGGACAGTTGCCTTTCACAAACATTAATAGTAGATTAAGCACTGTGGGTGCTCAACATATTGTTTCACATACAAGCAACCACATGTACGCCACATCCAAACCATACAACACCGATAGCAACCATACGAACGTGAGTAGACGCTATCGACAACCACACGCTTCAACCACCATGTCCTTGTAGTTTTTCAACACTATCTTTTCCCTCTCGTCCAGATATAGCATTGATATAGCAGAAAGTTCAGTAGGAACACAACAAGCTTCCGGCACTGCAGTAGGATTAACTGAATTTACAAGAGTTTGAACTATTGCATGGTTTGTTGAGTTTAGATGGTGAGCTAATGGAAAAGGGCACTTTCCGTGGCAATAGAAGGCGTTGTAGCCAGTGGGAGCCACAATCCAGTCATCCCAACCTACATCGTTAAAGTCAACGTATAAGGCGTGTCGCCTACAATGATTCTTATGTCCCTTCTTCCTTCTCCTTTTCTTCCGTTTGTTTTTCCTTCGTCTTGATCTCGTTCCTCGTTTCGTTCGAGACTTGGGCGCTCTACCATCGTCCGTGTACGTCACCAACAAAGGGCGCTGTGCCTGCCACTGGTGATCAGGCGCAGTCGCAGAACGACGTAAGCGCACGTGCGACTCCACGGACAGTGAAGGATCGCTCGTGACAAGTCTTATTTCCAATCCATGATTGAACCGAGGCTGACTCTTCCACCTTAATACTGCAGAATGCACGTCGAATGACTCCCAGGAAGAGTTCGAAAAGTCGACACGTTTCGTGTCTATCAGTCTAGATATGCACTCACTGTGTGAGCTTGGAGGCTGCATGATCTCATGAACCTCCAGCTTGTGTTTTCTTGTCCTCCCCTCACGAACACCACCAGCACTATGTTGATTGCCTATATCTACACTTGTATATACATCCTTGAACACCCGCAGCTCGGCTGCCGAGAGGTCCTCGCAGTCTGGAATGGTCGAGATATTGAACCATATTCTCACACATGAGTGTGCAACACAACCCGGCAGCAGACCGCCATCTGAAAAAATACAACACAAACACTAAAAAATTGTCCATTTTAAAATTATAGTTTTTGTAGCAACATAAAAGAGCGAATTTATGAAGTCGGTTTTTCTCTTACATGCGTCTAACTACATACATAATTAATTATACAAGGTTTGAAAAATTCGGTCAAATGTGTTCAGGTATCAGTTGTCAAAATATAAAATAGAAAGTGTCTACTATCTTCAAGACATATTAAAACAAATACAAACCTCATCATTTTATGCTGGTGGTCAAAATAAATGAATTGGAATAAGACTTAAGGTTGGGATCGCCACACTAAATACATATGTATCATCAGACAGGAAATTATGTTTAAACTATTGAGAACACAAACAAGAGTTTTATCTTTAAAATGTTTGATAGATAATAATCTTGCACTGATTCTTTCCAAAGTAAACATTTTCTTAGAGATTTAGATTTTATTGCTGTACGTGCTACATTTTCATGGCATGGGTTTATTACGGATCAAATTGTATGCGCCACACAGCACCATCCGGGACACCTTCTATAGGTTAGGACAGTCAAACAGAGCTGATGTTGCTGTAGCTGCTGCGTGACGCCAGCGTAGGTCATAAACCTATATGTATCTTATTAGTTTTCTATGTTTAGTCAGATCATAAACTGAATCGTGCACCCCGCAGAGAGCGCGCTGAAATACAGACAGTACCGGAAGTGTTCATACCACGTAGGCCAGCAGACGACACCTCACAAAAGACCTGTCCACATGATGACCAGGAACCCCGCCATGCGATGTCAGTAATAAATTTCTTACATTCCCAACGCGTAAAAGATGAAGAAAATAATTTCCCCAATTTTTATAAATTATAACGTATTGTGCCACTCCTGAGTCTTGGAGTCACCAGGTGATTTTTTAAAATTTCTTTCTTACAACAGGTAGAAAAGCTAGCCACATAAATCATCGAAACTCCACTCTAATGTTCGTCGATCAATAATAGGCATGCAATATTAAGCAAATAACTGCGTAGATAATGTTATAGCCTTCCTGACTTGGTTTTGAATTACACGATGTCTAATTTAAGATGAAAGAGAGAAAAAAATCACCAGTAGATTTAAGTAGTTTTCCATGTCTTTATATATGTAATTAGAGATGATTTGTGGACTATTCTGTAATGCGGTGTCTAGCACGGATTAAGTTTTTCCAACAATGGAAGATATTTCATTTAAAAGAAACAAAAGAAAATAAATTAATATTTGATGGGTAATATTTAAAACGTGGCTTTGAATCAAGGTGGATGAATGTTTTGAATCTTAATATTTAACAACGTGAATAGGTCTCCACTCCTATAGCAAAACCTAGTAACTCACATTTTCATTAAACACTAGACAAAATAAGTATTTAAATTACTAGTTTATGCCTGGTTTATTTGTCAAATAATTATAACAAAATGAACTGGGGTTAGCTTGTTTTCCTATTTTCTAAATCTAATAAGTCAGTGGATGAGTCAATGGAATCTTCATCATCAAAAAGCCAGAAACTATATCCCACCAGATATTCATAAATAAAAAGTAGCTCAAAATCTATAATTCAGAGATATTAGTGTTTAAGCAATTATAGATTTGTTAAACTGCAATCAACCGGTTCTTAATCAGGAACAACTTTATTATTTCTCCTTTTTCTCAAAAGAACTAAAAGGTAAATTACGGGCTTTAGCCATTGAAGATTCTCATACTAACATCTAAACATATGTTTTCAGTGTTAAATTTAAAGGGTAGATACAAAAATCTTATCAACATATAAAATGAAGTTTTGTTAGTAAATATATATTTTTTAACAAAATTAGAAATAAAATGTAAATTAAAGTTTAATTTTTATGAAGTTTCCTGTTATGTAATGATGTATAAAAAATTGTATACAATATATTAACGTTTGATGAGTAAATATTTAAAGTAATAAAACCAGTAAAATAAAATTACCAACGTGTAGGTTCGCGGGTATACATTTTAAAATAACTTAAAATTGAGTTACATGGTAAATATTAATTATAAATAGCTATAAAGTCTGAATGTTATATATAAAATTATATTATTAAACTAAGCTTGGTTAATAAAATATTAAAATAAAAATACCATGAAATGTTTTGTTTTCAGATATTAATATTAAATATATCTATACAAGTAAATTAATCATCTTTAAAGCTAAACGTTAAATATGAAAAAAAGATCACATTGAGGTAATTGTGACAGGCTTGCCTTTATATATACAAAAGACCGGGAGGATGTTTAATCACCAAAAAGCTAACAGCCATATTTAACTTTAAATATGGTAGACCTATTTAATTGCTAATGGATTTTCGAAGAAGAAAAATATATATTAAAACCGCAATATGAAGAATGGATATGTATATCATCTATCCAAGCGTCAGGGTGGAATTAAACAAAATGCCTGATATATTAAAGATTCTGATATGTGATATCCTGTACTTGGAAAAGTGTATATAAAAGAAAATAATGTTGCTGGTTTCTTCTGATGACCACCTGTCACAATTACCAAATGTTGGATATCCAACAGCAGATGATTACTAAATCAATTTGCTCTATTGGTGCTGATAAATAATAATAATAATAACTCTAACACGCACGCACACGCAAACATACCTGCCTTCTTTTAAAATGCTAGTACGTCGGAATATAAGACGACATGTCGGTTGTAGGTGTGTTTAAGTCTGTTTTTGTTTGTTCGTGGGTGTGTGTTCCTGTGTGTGTATGCATGTGTGTGTGTGTGTGTTTGTTTATGCGCGCGCGCATATGTATGTGTGTGCGTGTGGTGTGTGTGTGGTGTGTGTGTGCAAGAGAGAGAGAGAGAGAGAGAGAGAGAGAGAGAGAGAGAGAGAGAGAGAGAGAGAGAGAGAGAGAGAGAGAGAGAGAAAGAGAGAGAGGTTTAATATATAAAACAATTAAACACCTCTTTTAAAAAAATTAAGTTAAAAATGACAGGCATTATTTAGGTTGCTTTATCTAATTAGTAAACTATGTAAAATCGACTACCAGTATGTCCAAAACTCAGTGTGTGTAATTTGTCAATAACCAGACTGATGTATGGGTCTCATACTAGATCATAACTGGATAAAACAAAAGTTTGTGTAATTATGACATCTTATCGCGACATGCAAATAAACAAAATAGTTCCCTCCCTACTCCACTAATTCTGCATACAGAATGGCACACAAATTTTTTATAATTGAATTAAAATTTTAATAATCTTTTCTGTAAAATATAGATAAATAAAAATTATATATAAAAATGCTATTATAAATTGTTACTCACCCACGTGATAAAAACTGCGTATGGTATTCGCAGGAAGCAGACCTTTGCCTTTGGTCTGCATGAAGGGACTTATACTGCCTGCTTGGCGGCTGTGCAGAGCATACAAGTCCATCATGTACTGAGGTATTTGTGTGTCTCTGGAGGGCTTCGGACGAGATTTCAGTCCAAAAATGTTCAACAAACTCGCCTCGATAGTTCTCAGAAACGACTCATCTTTCGTTTTCCTTCCGTTCTGTGAGGGCGAAGACTTGACGTTACGTTCAGACGTTGACGATAAAGGGACGTTACTCTGGGCGAGCACTGCCACGCTTAACACGAGCACAAGACAGATGTGACTGCAGATGGCGATCATACTGAACAAGACGCCTGCAAGAACAAGAAAGAATTGTCAGAAACACCGAACAAGCATCAACTGGGACGACAAATATTCGTGATCTTCTACACAGAACGATCATGCGCAGAAATGACGTAATACTGTTTAAAAATAAACAGACATTTAAAAAAAAATTAAACAAAAGAAGTATAAAATTATTTCACGTAGAAAGAGAAAATCAATATAAAAAAAGTAAAAGAAAAAAGATGGATAAAATATAGCGTATGAGTTTTAGTTTATCAGTGATAATTTCTAACAATTTCATTTAAATATTAATTCCTAATTAATACAAAGAGTCAAATAATAAATATAAAATCAAAACATTAAATCAATGCAAAAACATTCATTAACATCTTTTATGCAGACAGTCATCTTCAACAAAGACAAGCAGTTTTATATGCTTAATCATGAACCGGAAACAGTACTATACAAAATGTACTGTTCAGCTATACTGCAAATTAGAAAGAAAAGAAGAAGAAAATCATATCTAAAAATGAACACGAACAAATCGTAAATTTATTTAAATTTAAACAGTAATAAATAATTTATGATAAATACACATTCAGATGGATTACTGATCTATTTCTGGCGATTACCTGGTCAAATACTCTCGACGAGAATCCAGCCAATCAGCTGAAGTAACATTTAGCTAACACAGAGACTTGGAAGACCGCACAGGTGTGCTGCGACTAAGTAACGTTACGGTATATAAAGTAGTATCTAAGTGGCGGTGCCGACGTCTGCGCAAAGCGAGTTTGAATGGTTGTAATACAGACGTAGAAAATCAATGGTTTTTACAGTTCCTACAATGGAAGAGAATCACGCATATCCTCCACACAACTTCCACACGATATATCCAAATTTTATCAGCAGACAATGTACGAATTCAACATTCTGCAGTCTCAAAAAAGATTTAGTAAAGCGTGGTATTATGATATCAGAGAAAAAGAAACTATTTTATTTAAGAGCGTGAGTTTTCATTTTCTTTGGAGTTGAGATATTCAATGTGAAATGAAAATAGATCTATTGAAAATGGTTTGGGGAAGGTAATTAATACCCCGTGAGCTTATTATTACGCCAACAAATCTTAATTTTATAAAACACAAAAATCTAGATTTAAAATTCATACCATAAATTCACTTGTGATGGATGTATTTGTAAGTTTTTCTTAGTAGCCACGTTACGTTACCAAGTAACAAGTCCTGTCTTAATATTGTTTAAAGGAATATATTTTTGGTTAAGTAACAAAAAATATTCTTTTCCACTAGAAATATTGAGTTACTTTTAAATTATGAAAATAATATTGGTATTTGATAAAAATAAACATACGACAAATTACATTGATTTACGTTTGTGCTATATTTATACAAATATTATGTCTGACAAACGGTGAAGCTTTGTTTGATTTCATCACTATGGTATTACCCACAAAAAGATTTCTAGACAGTGATCATCTGGAAAATGACCAGACGCATATGGTCAGACGTTTGCTCTGGAAAAAGCAGACTGTCTCACTTTGTGGGACTTTTGAAAACACCAGTGTTCTAATAACGTAAAACGAAATGAAACCAAACGAATATGATTAATTTTAGTAAATTGAAAAAAATCTAATAATAAAACACCACTTCAAATATCATCCCAACTAAAATAAATAAATAAATAAAAATAAAGAAAGAAAGAAGGAAAAAAGAAAGAAAAATAAATAAAGAAAGAAAATAAATAAATTAAATTTAAAACATTAAAATCTAACTGTTGACATTCAAAATGTACATTATAAGGATTACAGTACAACGGTGCTGTTTGTGGAATCAGGCGAGTAGGATAGAAAGTGAGCATCTAGCTGATGACGCTCAAAACGTGGATTACGAAGCGGAAGAGGGGATTTGGTAAATGAAACAAGGTCGTCTACTAACAACACAACGCACATTGTTTAGTCAAATACTAGTATAGTAATTACTGGCGAGCGTGAGAGATGGGCCGACTGTCGGATCTGAATCACTAGGCATCGTCACAAAGAAGCTCACTTCAAACAATCAACACTGCCGTAAAAAACACATTCATTGTATTTATCGCACACTATACACAAGTGTGTGGGTCTTCAACACTCGCAGGTGATGCTAAGAAAATGTGTTTACACTTCAAACTCAATGACAGTAAAGCTCAAGTGTAACTTTTTGAAAGCTTTCTACGTTCCTCGATGATGAGTACAAAATGAATGTAAACTGTCGCTACTCTGACTTTACGACCGTGTATTGTGCGGCCGTTTGCGTCATAATTGAAGGTTTCGTAAGGACGCTAATACGTTCATAATATGTTGAGTACATCAATGAGAGTGTGTAATAAATGTCTTTCCAGCCAAAGGTTGGCAGGCGAACTCAGTATATCAAAAAGCCATCACTTAACTGTCAGGTGTATGGACTGTCTGAAAAAGTGCAGGGTACAATGGTGCACTTGTTGTCGCACGTGGGCCCCTTTCACAGAAACATTGATAGATATTTTATAATACAAGTCATTCAAACACGGTTCAGTCGAGCATGTTACGACTACGAGGAGGTATGAAAACATCTAAGAGTTAACCTCGTTGAGACTTAATGCAAAACAAGACAATCATCTATAAAATTGGCAGACTGCTCGATCTTAGTAAAGCCACCATTGATTTGTATTGTGGATCTAAAGTCAGGTTTAAAATACACTATAGTGGTGATTAGAAGATGTAACTGAGGTTGAGGTCTAATACAACAGTTATAGGGATAACCATGCGAGCATTCAACTGGAAAGCAACAACTACTGACAGTATTCACTCTTCTGTTGCAATAAAAAAATATAAAGTTCACAATCGTCTTTTAAATACAATATACGGTCTTTTGCAGTCCTAATTAACTATCAAAGTGTATCTTGTGTGTCTTCTAAGGGTAGTTATGAAGTAGGTACGCCATCCATCCATCCATTTATCCATGGTTCAATCTGCGCATCCATTCATCCATCCATCTATCCATCCATGATTTGTTTAAACTAATGAAAGTATTAGCACAAGACAAAATCATACACGAACACAAGTCGTCTTAAAGGAGGACAGAAATTGTTTAAGAAAATTATGATTTTAATGATAATGATGATGGTGGTAGTGGTGATGTTCATGGTGGTTATGATGTTGATAATGATGGTGATGTTGTGGTAGTGGTGATGTTCATGGTGGTTATGATGATGATAATGATGGTGATAGCGGTGCTGCTGTTGCTGCAAATGATGATGATGATGATTATGTGAAGAGGAGGTAGTTCTCGAATAGGATTATGAGGAGGATGAAAATAGAATGAGAGAAGAGGAGGATGTAAATAGAATGAGAGAAGAGGAGGACGTTAATCATTATGATTAATTATAAGTTAATTTAGCTATATAATAACTACCAGAAACACACTTCGCGTCCTTTTAAAACCGCTGACCACCATAGTATTTTTTTTTTCATTTCCCAAAATGCTTATCGTTTTGAACTACGGTGATCCCAGCTACAGGTATTCATGAAGAACCATATATACTGTGAATGAAAAATACTTTTGATTAATTTTCAATTTTGGTTGACTTTAAAAATGATATCCTATATTTAGAAATGTTGCTTTAAGTTTATGTAACAATGTGATTCATAACGGAATCTCATGACTGAGGGAATATACCAGATCTATTATAGTCACAGTTTTAATATGTCTTCATTCAACTAAGGTTCAAACATGAGCCACTGTACTCTTTTAAGGATATCGAAAGGATTCCACTATCCACCCACACAATAAATAAATAAATAAATAATAATAACAATAATAATAATCATAATAATAATAATAAAACAAATAAATAAATAAATTTAAAATAATATTAAAATCCAAAAGGACGGCTCAGAAAAATAAATAAATAAATAATAATAATAAATAAATAAATTAATAATAAAATCGAATGAGAAGGCTCAAAGAAATCCTAATGTAGTTATATCTCGGAGCAGACGGCACTGGGGTCATGAGAATCCCCTAGTTACCTGCGGCGCGGGCAACACGGTAGCCAGGTATTGGAGAGGTATTTGTCAGTGATTTATGACGCAGGTTGAGGATGACACTTGCCAGCACATTATGGCCAGGTGTGTGACTGCTAAACTGTCGAGCTGGCGGGATAAAGCAATCAACAACCACTGTGTTACACATAAACATCACTTCTTACATTCAACCCGGTCACAGAACCTACTCCACAAGCTATATCTATATCCTTAGATATAGTCATTAGCACAAATGTCAGCCAGCATAATTGAAAAACTGTCTTCACAAAACTCGCGAAGTCCATTATTAGTATTATTAGTTTATTATTTAACGTTAAAGAATCTGAGAAATCGACATCATATTATTGAGCCCCCCAAATGGATTTTCTGGATCCGCCACTGATATCCTATGTCATAGATCACTAAAAAATGACAATACAAATGTCATAGTACATTGTAGATATTTAACCTAGTAATGTAGTAATTAATTCATGATTATACTCGCGCAATATCAAGCATATAAATTTCGTCCATTAAATAGTTTGTATGATTAAAACTGACATATTTTAGAAAATTAATTATTAATTATTTTATTTATATATAGAAAAGGTTGTGTAAATGATAGAATATTCTATACGTTTCATCAACATATTAAAAAACCCAAGAGAAGACTGATATGAACATAAAAAAACAACGAGGCTAGTATTTATAAAACTTCCAACTCGTGACTGGTAGATATTGGGATCAAATATCAGTCGAGGCATATAACTTTAATCTTCATAACAGCTGCAACCCAACGTGAGTGCTCTGCAAAGGGTCAATGCAATGACTAGTGGTCCACAAGTGGTATGTGCTGTCCTGTCTGTAGTAAAGTGCATTTAAAATAGTTGCTGCTAACCAGAAAAAAATAGCCTAGACCACGTAGCGGGTTTTCTCTGAAGACCACGAGTCGCCAAACATCTAATAGCTGGTGAATAAACAATGATCTGGGATGTCGTTAAACAACCAGTTCTTTCCGTTTATAAAATAACTACAGTCACACCTGTCTTGAGCAGCCACCCAAGTGAGTAACAAAAGGTGGCCTCTTAAAACGATGGCTGATTAATACAGTTTAAATTGTACTAAATTAGCTGATTTGGGAGAAAATAAAGGATGTTAATACAGGTGGTCGCATGGGCAAGTTTGTATATGGGCTATTTCACCCCATCTGCAGTTTGGGTTATTTTCTGTTCCAATCAGTGGTCCACAACTGGTTCATCAAAGACTCTGGTATGTGCTGTCCTGTCTGTCGGACGGTGCATATAAAAGACCCCTTGCTGCTTATCGGAATGAATACCATATCCAAAAAGTGGGGGTACGGAACATATGTGTACCCCCTTATCCCCAGGAATGATGCCATTATGGACTTCCCTGTGTACTTTGGTATGTTTGCGCTAAGACCACATGGTTAAGTGTTACATTGATAAATTAAAGAGAAAATACTGGTAAAGATTATTTACGCCCATGATTATAAACAAAATCCAAGGCCTATGTATAAACATTAAAACATTTTAAAAGCTCGTGCTAGCTGCATTTGGTGTATTACTAGTTTAAATGGTTGGTTACAAAACGCATCCAGGCACGACGGAACAGGAGGCTGGGGGTTCTAGCCCACCACAATAATTCTGAATCAAGCATAATCTCGTATCCACTTAAAACTCGGTACTACGAGCCTACAGTCTGTTTACGCTACTTGGAACATGGATTTTTGTTGATCACTTTAGTTTGTGTGAACCTAGGCGAAAAAGGACTAGAGTTTTGGAAATAGCAAAAAAGTCCTATATTCCAGTTTTTTTCTTAACTTTGTTAAATAATGATTTAAAATATTATTCATTCACTCGTATATTAAAATCGACGATATTGCACAGCTTAGACAAGTCTTATCAGACGGCAACATTACAAAGAGGGGTAACTCTGTCCTTTTTAACATTCGAAACATTTCGGCCATTTCCGGTAATATTCGTATCTTGT
>JAULBS010113184.1:0-14887 GCA_032355785.1 Symmetromphalus regularis | reverse complement strand
TTATTTATAGCATTATTATTATTTTCTTTTTTTGTTATTATATAATAATTTTAAACACATTCTGTCTACATCGGCAGCAAATTTGTTTCTAAAAGAAACCCACCTTCGTTTCTACTCGCACGGTCCAAATCTGCATATATTTACAAAACGTACCAACACTGCCAAGTGTCCAACCGCCTCCATGGTAATAGACGAGGCCAGGTAAAGGTGATTTTCTTGATATTGGTTTATACATACGAACGGGAACTCCCTCAAATGACAGATCCAATACCTGCAATTAGAGCAACATGGTATGGATGTGATACGATATACAGGTGCGTAGCTACCCGGAGGCATGGCAGCATGTGCATCCACGTCGTTTTCGCAACAACAAAAACAAAAACAAAAGAAAAAACAACAACAACAACACGAGAGGGACAGGCAGAGAGAGAGGGGGTGTTATTAATTAAAGATGATCCCGAGTGTCATTGAAATATGCTATATTCGCGGAGCCCCCAGACCCCACGCCCTAATTTTGTGCTTCCACTTCAAGTTAGATATAGCTACGCCCCTGATATCTATACTATAATTATTATTACGATATACAGTCAAATCTTTCTTAAGCAGCCACCCAAGGGAGTAAGAAAACATGACCTCTTAAAACAGATGGCTGCTTAAAACAGGTTAAATTATAATAAATTAGCTGATTTGGGAGAAAATAAAGGTGACCCTTTAATACAGGTGGCAGTTTAATACAGGTGGCCGCATGAGCAGGTTTGACTGAGGTTTTTTAACTTATTTATTTTTATTTTTTAAATATTTTATTTTAAAGCAAATGTATTATTGGCAGCAACGTTCCTATAACGTTGGAATTCAATAGTATTGCAATTTACCATTCTTTGGGATTGCAATGTTTCAATTTTTTGGGCTATTTCGATCACCCAATGATTACCATGTTTATCATATTATTTATCATTATATTATTTATTTAACAACCCCGGCACAAAACATAAAATTAACATCGGTTGTTGGTGTCAGGAGCATTTATTACATGATTTACATTAAATTTAGATATATTGTAACTATACTATATCAGTATGTTATAAACAGCAATATGCACACATTACCTTATAGAGAGCGGGATCTAGCTTAAACGGTAGCGTGTCTTCTTGTAAAGCTGTCGGTCGTCGGATCGATCCTTCTCAGTTGATCCATTTGCAGTTTGGGCTATTTTCCTCTAGGTTAATATGTCAGAATGACCATATGATTGGCGTCCAATAGCCGATCATAAGATTAAAATCAATGTGCTCTATAGGCGTCGTTAAATAAAACAAACTTTACTTTACAATACCTTGTAAATAAGGATTTTATTTTTGAATTGTTATCAGTCAGTGTGGGATCCTAAAAAAATAGTTTGCGCTTAAATGTAAATAGCACTAACTTAGGATGGATTTTTAAAGTGGGAGTCTTGTTACCTTAAATGTTGGACTGGAGAAAGGACTCTTTAACCGAAATAAAAACTGGCGAAGAAAGGGGGCTGAACACCCCCCTAACTCCCTTGGCTCCTACGGGTCTCAGTAGCGGGTCCAGAAAATTCATTGGGGGGAGGATCTAAAGAATCCTCGGATTCTTTAACATTAAAATATAATACATGTAATAATAATTTAAAATATTTTAAATATAATAAAAAAAAATTAATCACATAATTTAGAGGGCACCGGGTCACCGGTCCCCTAGATCCGCCACTGGGCCTGAATAATGATGTTTACCTCTAAAAGGGGATCACTACGAACATCTGGTCCTCCAGTCAGCTTCATCAGGATCTCCAGAGACACTCTAGTCATATTGATGCCGGACATCAGTCCAACGGACTCACTAAGACTAGACTGAATTAATAAACACGTTAGACTGATAGAGCATCTTTTACAGTTTATTTTTAAATGAAGTTAACTGATCTCTTTCCCATCCCTTAAGCATGTTAACTAATCCATTTAAGACTGGATGCTGTTGTTTTGAAGTAAATGAGCCAGAAGTCAAGGCCATCGTTAGATTATTATTAAACGTGCACTGTCACAGTTAACGTGTCCTATATTCCTATTTTATTCCTTTCCCCAGGGCCGGATTTATAAGGGGGCAAAAAGGGGCCGGCCACCCTTCCAGAGGGGCCATCCAGACTAAGGACTTCCTTTATAAAAACATGTAATAATATAAATTAGTTCTATTCATTCATTTTTTTTGTTAATTTTTGTATTTGTCTTGTAATTTAATTTCTATGTTGAGGGGCCTCCGAACCTGGTGTGCCCCGGACCTCTCCAAGATCTAAATCCGGCCCTGCCTATTCCGAAGCTCAATTGAAAAAAAAATGGATCCCTTCACCCACCTTTTTGTACAGTTTAGCGTATTTCAAGAATAAATAACAATGATGATGATGATGATAAATAATAATAATAGATCTAAACAAAAATGAAATTTTTTGTTCTTTTTTTGAGGGTGAGGGGAGAGGGGATACTTGCGGTGGAGGGGGGGGGTGGCGACTGTCCCTTGCCATTATGTTAGTTATGACCCCTGTATATAATGACTGGAGACAGATGGATTTTCACACAATTGTTATCTTTGGATTCGCCTCTTTATAACATCCCGGTTGTGAAATTAAAACAATAAGGGAAGCAAATCATATGTTTTATATAGAAAATAAAGTGCGACCTGGTTGTAATACCCACCATAGTAATTACAGCTTTAAAAACAGCCATCAGCAATTGAACTTTTCTTGGCTCAGAAATTCCACCAGGTACTGGAATATACAGAAAGTAGGCCAGACCAACAAGAAGAAGTGATATTACGATCACAGTTGTCTTTAGGCAAGTCATATTTATCTGCAAAGGAAAGGAATATTTGTTTAGTGATACCACAACACATTGCTTAAAAACGGCAATCTATCATCTCTGTTTTATAACATATTTCACTACTACATAACAGAGATGCAGCGATATACAGGTATATTGCAATATATGCCGAACGCAATACATACCGCGGTGTGGTTTCGTGTATCGCGATATATCAACCTAATTAGGATCCATTCTTATAAAACTTATGACTATGATAGTAAGTTTTAAAATTAAAAGACATGAATCTACTGTGTCTATATATTCTCTTCTTTTTTTTCATTAGAAATTTGTACAGGTCTGCCTGCCTGAGATATATTTAGTAATTAGTATCATAGTATCAACATATGACTTTATCACATTTTGGTAATTAATAAAACTGTATTGCAAGATGTATTGCAATATGGGTTTGCTGTATCGCAATATATCGCAATACGGTTTTGGCTGTATTATCTGTGCACTCCTACTACATAACCGAAACACAATTGCGATTTTAATATACTTGTTTGTCTTCCATACAAACAGGTGAGCATCAGTGGTCCAGTGGTAGGACATCGGACTGTCAAGCTAAAGATAGTGGTTGAAAACTATGAGGCTGGCTCACACTTAACTATGTTTCAAAATTACTAAATGTCTCATCCAACAGCCGATGATTACTAAATCAATATGCTCTAGGGGTTTCGTTAAATAAACAAACGAATGAATGAACCTTAGCAACGGATATTGTCGACTGCCTATACGCCACTTTCGAATTTCGCCGCTATTTTATTTCAACACAGATCAAGCGGTAGCCGGACGCGAAAGCTTCAGTCTAAGTGGACCCAATTGCAGTTTAGGCTATTTTCCGTTCCAACCAGTGGTCCACAACTGGTTAATCAAAGGCCGTGGTATGTGCTGTCCTGTGTGACGGTTCATATACAACGTCCTTGTTGCTGATCGGAAAGAGTAGCCTATGTGGCAACAGCGGGTTTCCTCTAAATAAATATGTCAAAATAAACATATGATTGACGTCCAATAGCCGATGATAAGATAAAAATCAATGTGCTCTAGAGGCGTCATTAAATAAAAAAAAAATAAACAAACAAACGAATGAACATTAACAAAGGACGTTGTCGACTGCCTATTTTCAAATTTCGCCGCAATTTTATTCCAACGCATAGCAAGCGGTAGCTGGACGCGAATCTTTCAGCCACTGCATTTGTACGTGACCTAGATAAGACAGGACAGTTGAAGAAAACAGAAGAAAATCTTGCAATAAGTACGAAAGAAAGATAGATTATTCAAAGATGTCAAATAGCGGCCATAATGTATTAAAAACATAATGTATTAAAAAAGGTATTGTCAACGACTGAAAGGGGTGGGGGGTTACCAAGGTTAAGTAATGGCGTCTTTCCTGTAACGAGTCAAAAACATTAGGTTTAGACAGGTTGGGTTATTTTTTTAATTATAATTGTTTTTATTCAGGAAGTATCAGTGAAAACTGAAACATTTGGATTCGTGCCGTAGAACTATAAATCTATTTTGTCTATAAAAATGATGAGTATGCAGGTAAAATTAGGTAATATTGATAGACAAACGTATTGTGGTGTAAAGCCACCATTTCATCCGAAGTAGATCAGAATGCAGCATAGTATGAAAAAAACGTCACAGTGTTAACAATATAGACACAATTAGGCAATATTATTGTCTACATCAGTATCATAGCCGTAGCCAGCTATGGGGAAACCGGGGCAGACGCCCCAGTAGGGTTTTTTTTTTTTTTTTTTTTTTTTTCCGATCTTTCGAATCCCTAGACCGACGGGGATTGAGAGACCTATTGTCACTATAAATTATCATGTTCTCGCCCCGGTAGATTTCATGGCCTGTATATGTATTTTGAATGGGAAATATACTGTATTTCAAGCTAAACTATAACTTATGCAATATGCGTAGTTAACCTACCTGCATTTACCTGTTCGCATGAAGTTCTAATCGTTGTGTGCAGAATAAAATAGAGTTGATTATATACAAGGTCAATTAAACAGGGTTTAAATGCAGCTAGCGACCAACTAACTGAGTAACAAGGGCGAGATATAAAGCATAGATGGATACAGGATATTTAAGGATAGGAGTGGGGGTTGTCCCGATTCTTCTAACTGTCTTACGTACTAATACTCCATATTTGTAATAACCAAAAAACCTACGATCAGTTCCAAAGTGCATGGCCGTTTTTACCAATAGTTTAGCTTTCAGAAGCTTTTTCAAGTATATAGCGACTGTAAGGCGCAAATGCAGGATTTCTAAAGGGGGTTCTAAATGTGGTGGTGATTAGGACAGGGTGTGAGGGTGGGGTATTGTTAATTTTCACGTCCTTCCACTCGGAAAATGTTTTTAAAAAAAATAATGTAAAAATAAATAAATAAAACCAGAAAAAAGAGGCATCCGGTCCCCCTAGGCCCCCTCTGGATCCGCTACTGACTGTCATAAAAGGTTATGATGCGTTTCAACAACCTCTTTCATTTCGTAATGAGTTAAATATAGCAGTACAGGTCACAGTTATGCAGTTCGTATCAGTCTCAACCGTTGATCCCGATTTTATGCAGCTTCTTAAAGTAAAACTTAGGCCCAGTTTCTCGTTAACGGTTTAGTCATGATCTACAGTTCAACCCATTCTTTTAACACGCGTGGACACAGTTTGAACTAAGAGGTTGAACTGTCGACGAGAAATCGGCCCTTAGGCTTCTTCAGTCTCTCATAATCTCTAACGTTTGTTAAGTACTTGTATTATTTTAAATATTAGTCTCTCATAAGAAATGGCTAGTGAATTTTATTGTTTCTTATGTTATTGTTGTATAACATACATAAAGTGAGACATTATGTAACTGTCCGTCCGTCCGTTCGTTCGTCCGCCCTTACGTGACATACACCTACCTATTGAATCGTACAGAACACAGCATCGAGATAAAAAAAAAAATTGTATGCACGACTGAGATTTGATCCCACTACCTGCCAGCTGTGAGCTTAACCATATATATAAGTAGATATTAATTTCAGTAGTGGATCCAGAGAGGGATCAAGGGGTCCGGACACCTCCCTTTTGTAGCATTTGTTTTTAAAATATATTTTCCTAGTGGAAGGACGTGAAAATTAACCATTTTTTTCCCCAGTCCTATTCACCCATCACATTTGGACCTTTCAGAAATGCTGCATCCGTGCCTGAATTTAATGCACTAGTCTATACAGTTTTTGTTCCAGCCAATGGTCAATACTGGTTTAACGAAGGCCGAAGTATGGGAAGATGCATAAAAAAAAAAAAAATGCTGCTAATTTGGCAGCATCATTTGTGTGATTAGCTGGTTTCTTTTGTGAATCACGTCGCATATATACCGTATGTTTTACACCTAACTACTATTATACACCTCTAGCTGTTTATACGACACCGGTTGTCACTCATCGCATATCCTATATGAACATTTTGTGAGCTGAGAAAAAGACCAAATTAGCATCGTCTGTATTCCTAGCTATCAAGAGAACCATGTATCAAGGGACTATATTAAAGTCAATCACGTGATCCTGTTATAGTTGACACTGACTGTGAAAATTAACTAAATTAGAGCTACATGTGTCTGCGGGAGATCTGTGTCGACTTACTGAAAGTCCTGTGTCGACAACCAGCCCATCACAGTTACTGAACGCACGCACAAATTGCTCCACGACTTAAAGGCATATTTCCACGGAATTTAAGGTTTTGTGCTCTAAATATTGATTACGAATGAAACGTACATGCATCTGTGATACCAGATCTCGCTTTTAAAACATTGATAATAACCGAGATGCGATAGTTATGTAAGTAATTTGATGAAGTAGTTTTATGGACAAATCAAATGTTTATATTTATTTTCTTTGTGTGGATATTAATTAGGTCAAGGGTCCGTGGGAGTATGCATTTAAACTAACCAACTGGAATGTCAAGGCCGATTATGGTTCCAGCGTCTGCGTAAATGGCTGGCAAAGATAATGGACGCTTTCATATGTATGTGCATGCGGTGCTGGAGAAGAAGTTGGGTATGTAATAAAACAGGAATTAAGAACAGGATAAAAGGCTGATGGATAGACATGAACTGATTAATCCCTGATTGTTATCAAGGTATTACTGCAGCACGTCCTATTAACCTTTATGAGTGTGATGCCAAGAAAAACAAAACAATAACAATCCGGTTCTCGATGAAATTTTTAAAAGATGAATTCCACGGTGAAAACTATGTAGGTCTTAAAACATGGAATGTTACTACAACTCTTGAATATTGTTTATTTATTTAATGTACAATACTTTACTAATCCATGTTCTTTACTAAACTTTACAAATATTGTAATATTGGAGAGAGAAGGACTCGGATATAGAGTTGGACGGTAAGATGTCGACAGATGGGGGTGCTGTCAGAAAGGGATGAAAGTAGCATATCAAGGGTCGAAAAGGGAAGGGGCACAGATTTTTTTTATTGTACTGTACTATAGTGTATAGCATATTATGCAATGCTATGCAATAATATAATGTCGATTCCTCGGATTCTTTAAAGTTAAAATAATAATAATAAAATAATAATACATGTAATTAAAAACAACAACTGTTATTTAAATCGTAAAATTTAAGGGGCCTCTGGGCCCCTGGATCTGCCACTGCTATTTTATACTAAATGCAGAGAAACGCATTATTACTCTAACGGAATGTATTCTCTAAAAAAAAGCTAAGGCAGGTTTTGCACCTAAAGATCATGGGAAAAGTAACCAATTTCGCATGTTGTATTGAATATAGTATTATGAATGAATTAATTCAACAATTTGGTCGAATAAAATAATTTAATTATGTTTGTAAAGGAAAAAAAAATGTATTAAAATATAACTGCATTCGACAATTGCCTATAGTTATTGAATGACATCAGAAGTGCCAAATTTCCCCGTAAAAAACCTGTGCTGCTATAAGGTACAACACAAGTTTGAGAACTGTTCACGAACATCGAAATTCACTACGATTGACAACAATTTTCTGCCTTTTATAATTTGATCGTAAATAAGATATTTTAAAACGAAAACAATTTATGTTCAAAAGTAAGGGAAAAAAACATACGGACAAAATGATAGCACAACTTATTTCGACCTCCGATTAAAATGAATAATTAACTGTCGGTTTTAAACGTAATGTTACATTTGTTCCAGAACATAAGTTTGACATTATCCCAATATTATATAATTAATCTGGGTGAAATAATTTTAATATATGACAGGCAGATTCTCATAATATGTTTTATTTGAATTGTATGATATTGAAAACCTATATTTTGATATCAAAATAAAATTCGTATGACAAGCAGAAGCTTTGTTTTTAACTCGCCAAGATTAAAGAAAAATTATCCCAAATATTTATATCCAGCATACCACAGTTATGTAAAATTAACTCAATAACTCCTTAATCTATATCTTATCTCATATTTATAGCACGACTGTTCTTACCTTTGTTTTCCTTTCTATTAAATTTGAAAAAAAAACATTCTTGTCGCCAGTAATACTAAATATATTATTCTTTTATATTATGTAACTTGGAGAAGTCCTCGTAAGTTGGATAACTTGTGCCTAATCCTTTTGTATATGTTTCATATGCAATAAAATATATTTCAATCAAACAAACTCAATAACAAATACTATTCTACAATGCCTGAGTTCCCCATACTATACGATGAATAATAACTCTCACAACAAACTCGGTAGCACACGCTGAACGAAAGCCATTCAATAGTAGATTTCCCATTGACTTCCGCGCACGCGCGTTCAAAACGTGTCACGTGGTATTTATCAGACTGTTGGGAAAACCATTATAAACATTGGAAGATCGGAAGACGTGTGTTAGCTTTACAAATGGACACCTAATTGTATTGGGATGATGCTTATGACATGCTAATAGATATTTGAAGGCAGCAGCAACAGTTATCAGACGATTACAGACACAATTGTGTATTGTATATAATATATATGATGGTTAATGACATTAATTTTTCAGACAGGAATTCCGTTCCAACCAGTGGTCCACAACTCGTTAATCAAAGGCCGTGATGTGTGCTGTCCTGCTTGTGGGACGTTGCATGTAAAATATTCCTCGCTGCTTATAGGTTTCTTCTAAAACATATATCAGCATGACCATATGATTGGCGTCCAATAGCCGCTGATAAGATAAAAAAAATCAATGTGCTCTAGAGGCGTCGTTAAATAAAACAAACTTTACTTTTGCTTTACTTTTTTCAGACAGGAAAGTACATAATATTACCTTTAATAAATTGTGAACCACTAGTCTGTGCAAATGACATACACTTTCCCAAGGGCGAAAATCCGTTTCTGAACGGAACATCACCACTGTCCAAAAAGTTGGGATGGGGACGGACCATCACACTGTATCTCTATCTCCTCTCCCAGGTTTGACGCCATTATAGACCACTTGTCTACTTCGGTACGACTATATTTGCACTAAGACGACATCGTTAAGTGCGATACATTGAAACAATAAAGAGAAATACTGGTAAAGATTATTATTTAGGGATTTTAATTTCAGTTTTTCGAAGCAAAAAGTGGGGTTGGATAAATACATAGGCGTCCACCCCTGTCCAAAAAATGGTTTGGGGGAAGGTGTCCCCCCCCCCACTCCGGGATTTACGCTCATGCATTTACCACTGAGATTTGCAGAGTATTCACTCTGAATTGGAGCTGGAATCGAGATTAAAAATATCGCGCCTCGTCTGCGATTTGATCTCACTACCCATCAAATGTAATCTTAAAATTGGAGGACTTAAATATTGTGATATTATTTATCCTCTTGTCACTTTCAATAAGGTCGCCTACAACTTAACCATATATGACAAAACAGGTGACCCTTCAAAAGGTGTGATGAGTATAATTTTATTGTTTGTGCCGATTTATGTGTTGAAAATATGGTCGTGAACTTATTTTAAACATATTTTACTGTCAATAATTCCTTTAAACAGAAGGTACACAATAGTATTAAGGCATATAAAAGAACAATATGTATTCCTTTGTACAGAAGGTAGATAACAATATTAAGGTATATAAAAGCACAATATGTATTCCTTTGAACAGAAGGTACATAATAGTATTAAGGCATTTAAAAGCACAATACTTATTCCTTTGTACAGAAGGTACATAACAGTATTAAGGTATATATTGTAAAAAAAGCAAATATAATATAAAAGCATTCACAGCTGTTTCATCAAAGGCCGTGGTATGTGCTGTCCTGTCTGTGGGACGGTGCATATAAGAGACACCTTGCTGCTTATCTGAAAGCGTAACCTATGTGACTGCAGCGGGTTTCCTCTGAATAACTATGTCAGAATGACCATATGATTGACGTCCAATAGCCGATGTGTTCTAGTTGTAAATAAAACAAACTTTACGTTTTTAATAAAAGCACATTATTCCTTTGTACAGAAGGTACATAAGAGTGTTAAGGAACATAAAAGAACCATTGCTGCTAAATGGAAAGAGTAACCTATGTGATTGTTGCGGGATTCCTCTGAAAACCATCAGTCCCAAAACATCATAATATTGTATTTGACAAATAATACCTGCTGAATAAACAATGTGCTGGGATGCTATGTACCAAACTCATTTCTAAACTTTGTATTTAAGGTCTATTCACATACAGTTTTTATGTGTTTCATTGCTTAGAATTTCCGCCAGAAATGTTTCATAAATGTTTATGGTCATATAATACCCGAATTGTTTTGTTTCTTTACAAATCTCGCTTAGCAAAACAGTTGTCAATTTGTCATTTGATAATTAGGAGATGAAAGATCAGAAGTGACAGGCGACAAATTAAATACAGTCTCATGAGAACATTCAGTAATTAGATGCCAACAAGTTGACCGTTCATAGTTGGCAGTAAGTACAAATTGGAGCTTGGCACCTTTCGAGGGTCAAAAGTAGTGTGAACGAAAAGCGAAGGTCGATAACAAAAAGCGGAGTCAATAACAAAAACATAGTAGAGGTAAAACAATTGGATTATTTAAATGTAAGAGACAATCTCTTTATTAACTTTTATTAGCTTATCCCAGTGGATGGTTATAAACTGTTAATTGGATTATTGTTAAATAAAAAAAAAAAAAGTTTGTTTGTGGAGCACTGGTTAGAAAGGAAAATGATATATATATAGATTGACCCATAAAACAGTTTTCCGCGCAGGATAGTACAGTAGTTGAGCTGTCGGACTCGTGGCTGGTAGATATTGGGATCAAATCTTAGAAGAGGCATGACATTTTATGTCTCAGTATCGGTTCCAAACCAGAATGACTGTCGCGCAGTGGTCCAGTGGTAGAGCATCGGACTATCAAGCTGAAGACAGTGGTTCAAAACCTATTGGAGGCTGGCTCACACTTGACTATGTGTCAAAATTACCAATGTTTGACATCCAATAGCCGATGATAAATAAATCAATATGCTCTAGTGGTGTTAAACAAAACAAAACAACACACCCACTATACTAATGAGTAACAGTACATTAAATATGCAATTTATATGATTATCTCCATTTATTCAAATTGTGGATTTAGCGAGTTTTGTGAAATCACTATTCAGTTTGATTCTGAAGCATATTTTTCATATTTTAATGGAAAATATGTTGACTGAAATAAATCAGTGCGTCGTCAACACTTAACAACAACATTATTTTGTATACAGTCGTATCAAACCTCACATAATGATAGGCTTATAATGACAGTGAGGAATGATTGAAATCGGTGATGGCTGGTCACGCACATACATTTCATAGCAACATGTCTTTATTTCATTGACAATGCAGTGATATTGATGACCTGGTTGAAATGTGAGCTGGTTAGTCATGTACATGACACTGTATACATTTCATATCATTTCCGGGTGGAATCATAATGAAGTTGTAGAAATACATATTACTGAGATGTGGGAAACCAAAGTGATAATTATGACTTCTCATTAACGAGGGGCGTGACCTGACGCTAGGCAGAACGTTCACCTGATGTGCTTTGACCATGGAATTGAATCCCTCGGTTGGCTTGTACACCAAATACCGTGGTATGTACTGTCCTGTCAGGGGAAGTGCGCATGGGATCCCTTGCTGATGATGACTACGTTTTAGAATTACCAAATATCTAACATCGAAAACAGGCGCGGATGCAGGATTTCTTAAAGGGGGTCCAAATGTAATGGGGGAATAGGACTGGGAAAAAATGGTCAATTTTCATGTCATTCCACTTGAAATATATATATATAGATATATAAAATACTAGAAAAGAGGGGTGCGGACCACCTGATCCCACTCTGGATCCGCTACTACAATAGCCCTTGATTAACAAACCAAATTACCAACCAACAACAACACAAAAAGAAGTAACGAAAGAAACCCGATACCACATCATAGGCTACGCTTTCTGATTAGCTGAAAATGTGTTATATTTCACGGCGTTTGTTACATTAGGTGTGGACCGTTTGATGGAACGAGAAATTCCTAATAGCGATTCACAATACATATAATTTATTATAAATAAACGTGGAATATAATTTAAATTCATTACTATGCAGAAATATATACTCTTAATGAGACGAAACAATCGAACAAATTATCATTTTATACTATTTGTCATTTCTTTTATGACGGAGCGGGATGTGGCTCTAGCGATCGAGTGTCCGCTTGTAGACCCATTTGCAGATTGGGCTATTTTCAAATACCGTGGTATGTGCTGTCCTGTCTGTGGGAAAGTGATATAAAAAAACAAAAAAACATGCAGCTTATCGGAAAGAATAACCAATGATAAGTCAAATTCAATGTGCTCTAGAGGCGTCGTTAAAATAAATAAACTGTACTTTTCTTTATCACAGAAAAAAGAGGAGAAAAAAATCTTGACTCATTTAAAAATCGTTTTATGTGTTCGTTAGTCCAACTTAACTTCAGGCAAAATCTGTCGGATGAATATTCATGTTTTTTTATCCGAGAAACTGTATCGGCTATAATGCACTTTTCTATAAGATTCAAATCGATGATGGATTCCGTATGAAAACATTGTACATAATGTTCATCGTTTTAAAAGTAATATCAAAAACAGCTTTTACATCTTATTCAGTTTTCAATAACAAAAATTAATTTCAGAATGCGTGTTGTCGAAAATAAAATGTTTGTTTCATGTGTTGCGTCATAACGCCATAGCGAATTTTGATCTATAATATTTTGAGATAATAATATAAATATATATTTTTGTAATAAAATAAATTTTAAGTGAATATAAAGCTATTAAAAAATGATATTTTGTCGGCACGTTATTTCAATAAAGGGAGATAATGTCAAATTTTGTCGGCACGTTATTGCAATCAAGGGAAATAATTTCAAAGCATATCTTTATACGTCTTCATCTTATCGTTTTGAAACGAAACAATAATAGATCTTTATTAGCAGAATGTCTATTAATGTGGACTATACCATGTTGGATATCATGTAATAGTTTTCTTCTTCAGAGCTATTTCATCGTTTTCATCTTTTCTGTTGATCCATCCAAACGCAAGTTTCCTTATCTGTGAGTTCTTTTATTCATTCGTTCTTTCCTCTAGTCGTTAACTAATTCAAGGTTTATCATAGATAATAACTTATTATAGATCAGTTTAAAAATGAAAATTATTCAGTGGCGGATATAGAAATTTAGAAAGAGGGTTTCAAACATATTTTTTGATAATTTTTTATGATTTTTCCATACACCTACCCCTCTGATTTGGTTCCGATTGTTATTTACCAACTACATGTCAGTACTATCAACCAGTGTCCCGAGATTCTGGTTTCCAATTTGGAAATAATGTCACAAAAACACGAAATGCGACTTGATTAGGATGCGCCGAACCTGTCGCGTTTGTCCGCTCTAATCAATAAAGCGGTTGGCCGTCTGCCGGGCTAATATACGAGAAGGAAGCGTTTACACGAGTCGTTCTGGGCTAGCGTTGTCCTCGGGCGAACACTGACCAAACTGGCCTATAATTCCCGTAACCAGGCCGTGCACTTACACCCTATATACTGCAGTGATAATAGTACACAACACGCCACTTTAAATTGAATTTTAACCTCCTTAATGCATGATAGCGTAGACGTCGCCCGCCATACACAATAAGTACATTCACCGGTCTAGATAAAAAAAAAACAGTACACCCGAAGAGGCATGCTTGATAACAGTCAGTTTCTAGAAGTGTACATGTTAAATTATTGAAGGGGTCAGGATAACATAATTTAATGGTCTATCTTTAGTTAGAATGTTCAAGGTTTTCTTTTTCTTTAACAAAATGGAAATATAAAGGTTAGGGAGCGGGAGTTAGCTCAAACAGGTCGATCCTTCTCAGTTGACACAATTGCAGTTCGGGCTATTTTCCATTTCAACCAGTGGTCCACAACTGGTTAATCAAAGGCCGTTGTATGTGCAGTCCTCTCTGTGGGACGGTGCATATAAAATACCTCTTGCTGCTTATCGGAAAGAGTAGCCTATGTGGCGGCAGCGGGTTTCCTCTAAATAAATATGTGAGAATGACCATATGATTGACGTTCAATAGCCGATCATAAGATAAAAATCAATGTGCTCTAGAGGCGTCATTAAATAAAAAAAATAAAAAACAGTTTTTTCACTTTGGGTTGGAGGGGTGTCGAGATTAAAAATAATCCCATGTCATAATATACATTTGATCCCTGTACCTACTAACTGCGAGGCGGACAGCATTGTCACTACACCACCAGACTTTGAGAATCTCAGCATTGTCACTACACCACCACTTTGAGAATCTCAGCATTGTCACTACACAACCAGACTTTGAGAATCTCAGCATTGTCACTACACCACCAGACTTTGAGAATCTCAGCATTGTCACTACACCACCAGACTTTGAGAATCTCAGCATTGTCACTACACCACCAGACTTTGAGAATCTCAGCATTGTCACTACACCACCAGACTTTGAGAATCTCAGCATTGTCACTACACCACCAG
>JAULBS010113173.1:0-13471 GCA_032355785.1 Symmetromphalus regularis | reverse complement strand
TCAGTTGTATATAAAGTTTAGAGTAATCTTGTAAATGTCACACATTTGTACACGCCTTGTAGTAAACATGTGTAACCTGCTCAGTTGTATTGTGACCTATTCAGTTGTATATAAAGTTTAGAGTAATCTTGTAAATGTCACACATTTGTACACGCCTTGTAGTAAACATGTGTAACCCACACCAAGTCTGATTTGGATTCAGTCCAGCTCTGTTGCACAAGATCCACTTTACATTGTATAAACACATACATGTATTTTGACCAGATCCACTGCACCCATTGTACATGCATGTACGTAATCAAATGATAAACTCAACTCTCCATTGTGCCAAACTTTGTTTAAATAATCAGAAGTCACAGAGTGCATTCCATCCAAGACAAGGGCGGATGCAGTAATTTTAGAAAAGAAGTCCAGAAATACCTTTGTGGTTTTTAATTTTCTCTTGATTCAACTTATAACACATACACATATGTATATAAAACATGCAATGTAACCTGTATCAAGCAGCCACCTCTCTTAAATGGTCACTTTAATTTTATCCTATATAAGCTAATATATTACAATGTAACCTGTATCAAGCAGTCACCTCTCTTAAATGGTCACTTTAATTTTCTTTCTTTTGTAAAATTTAATGACACCACTAGAGTACATAGATTTTTACTTATTATCAGCTATTGGAAGTCAATCATATGGTTATTCTGACATATTTGTTTAGAGGAAACCTGCTGCTGCCACATAGGCTACTCTTTCAGATAAGCAGCAAGGGATCTTTTATTTGTACCATCCCACAGTCAGGATAACACATACCATGGCCTTTGATGAACCAGTTGTGGACCTGGCTTACAATGCCACTTGTTACTCCCTTGGTGGCAACTCAACGCATGCTTCACTACACGTGCACAACAGTTCAGCAACAACAACAACCTCACACCACATTTTGATAATTTCACACATTTATAAACATATTTTTGTCTTACACCTCTAGTTTATTCCACACCTGTAGAGCTGAAATAACTATTCTGTTTTGCTCGACAGAAACTTGGCATGGGGCAACCATTAACATAATTCCTTTCTTGTAAACAAAAGTAAACACCCGTGTTGTTGACTCTGAAAGTACCTGTAGTGAAAACTGTGTTCAGAGAGCCGGGTAATTTATGTCTTTTATATGTAGAGTATCAATGAAGACTGTCTGCGATTGAACGTTACACTGACTACACATAAAACGTTATACCTTACGTGCACAAGAGTAAAAATTCACTAAAGTCTAACACGGTGAGAAAATGGTAATGTATGTATTTCTAATATTATCATCTAGACTTTTATAACTGTCTGTTTATTACCAAATGTGGGACATCAAACAGCCAATGATTAATAAATCAATGTGCTCTAGTGATGTCATTAACAAACAAAAACCTTTTTTCTAAGGGCTTCAAAGACAGCTCCTTAAGGAGTAGGATCTGCACTGATCAATGACCTGCTCCTTATTGGTGATTGTACTTATTTTCATGCTTATATCCAATTAAGGTTCAAACACGCTGTCCTGGGCACACAATTCAGCTTCCTGTGTTATCTGTCCAGAACAGAGGTTAGTGTTAGTAGGAGAGATGCAACCAGATACCGCCACACTAATGCAGCTACTCATATCATTAAGCTGCAAGGGATCTTTTATATGCACCATCCCACAGACAGGATAGCACATACCACGGCATTTGATAAACCAGCTGTTGACCATTGATTGGTGTAATTGGTATACACCTACCCAATGAGTCTTGCAAAGCACTCTCCCTGGGTTGGAGCCGATACTGAGATTAAAAATCGCATACCTTGACTGAGATTTGATCCCAGTACCTACCAGCCATGAGTCCAATAGCTTAGCCACTGCACCAGCCTTATTTCAAAGTTAACTGACCTGGCAGCCACTCCCCAAAGTCCAATAAGAGGGTCCGAGCTGACCAATGAGCTATGTCCACCTTATTTCAAAGTTAACTGACCAGGCGGTCACTCTTGTTGTACATGTATATATATAAAAGTGATCATTTTCGAGACAATAGGAGTTGTCTGTGATCTGAACAACAACAGTAGTGTCTATGTTAATCACAATCGGGTTAAGGACAGTGTGGTCGGGCTATGATTGATATACCAACATGCCTGTATTGTCAGGTAACAAGTCTGACCAAGATGATACCGGACCAGGTGTTCCGACAACTGCAAAACAATGCCTCCAGTGTTGAGCCACGTTCCCATGTGGTCAGTCTGAGGTATACACTAGCAAGTTTTGGTGGCAACAAAACATCCAACTTGTTTAGAAAAGGTGACCAAGACAGTGATATGATGTTAATGAATGACTTAAGTCCAGTGAAGCAGGGAGGTAGGGAGAGATGGATTGGTGGGTGGATGGATTGATAGATTGTTAAATAGATGGATGGATGGATGGATGGATGGATGGATGGATGGATGGATGGACGGATGGATGGACAGACAGACAGACAGATGGATGGACAGACAGATGGAAGTATGGTTGGATGACAGATGGATGTACAGATGGATGGACAGAAAGACAGACAGACTGAGCTACAGACAGGTGGACAGACAGACAGATGGATGGACAGATGGGTGGGTATGAGCAAGAAATATTTAAATAAGACTAATAAATATTTGATTCCTTCTCTCATACACATTGTTAAGAAATCATTCATAAATGTTGAGATTTACCTATTTATAAAGTAAGTACTAAGTTTAAAACACTCCCACACTTATATTCAAACGTGGGTTTTAAGACAAATCCCTCTGCATCCCCTTCATCAGCCCCTCTTCCCATCTACACTGTGAATGAAGAGTAAAATGTTGAGTTATGAATGACGCCTATACACCAGTGACATTAACATACACATGCACTCTAGAACCCATGATTGCATAACACAGAGCACTGCCGTCAGAGGAACTGTAAGAAAAACTGAACTGCTACATCAATAAACAAGACAATCTCCGCTGTGCAGCATAAAGATACAGAAGTGTGGCACGCAAGTCAGTGCCATATGTTTCTGCCATTTGCAAGTATGAATGCTAATCCTGCAGCTGTGACGCGTGCCAGACAGAGTAAGACTAGTATGCTAGAACGAGTCCGACTAGAATACAGACAACAGCACATTCTCTCATACACAATTCAAATTTAACTCTCTAAACCAGACACAGTAAGAGTAGTATGCTAGAATGAGTCCGACTAAAATACAGACAACAGCACATTCTCTCATACACAATTCAAATTTAACTCTCTAAACCAGCATCTAACAGATTGAGTTTTTGGATAAAAAAATCTTATGCAAAATCTCTTATCCTGAAGCTTGGTGGAATGTCCAGTGTCCATTTTTTGTTTAACGACACCACTAGAGCACATTGATTTATTAATCATCAGTTATTTGATGTCAAACATTTGGTTATTTTGATATGTAGTCAAGTATGACTAGCCTCCAATGGGGTTTGAACCACTGTCATCATATCTAACATTCTACCACTGGACCACTGAGTCTCATGTGTCCAGTATCCAGTTCAAAGATTTTTAAAGATTTTTTTAATATTGAATAGGTCAGAGGGCAGCAAGGGGGCAGACGGCAGCTTGATGACGTCAAACATGAAATTATGATATCTAGTGCTATAAATATTGGTATGATCATATAAACAGGTTTAGTGTTCTGTAATGTGTACAGAATGTTTGGCTAACATTCTGCTGGTTCAGACTGTGTAACACATTAAACACTGATGCCCAGTATTTGTTTATGATGTTTTTCTTATCAAAGTGAAACAAAAGCTGCATGGTCCACATAACAAGACATGCATGTAATCAAACACACTGAGTTGTTGAACAGTATCAGGGATAGCTTTACCAGCTTTACCACCAGAAGAACATTTCTTATCTCATTATATCTTGTTATGTAATTTCTTCTTATCATTATGTAATCATAACATAAAAAAACATGTAACTTCCCACTGGAACGTTATGTTGATATCCACTGCTTTGAAGGTGAAATCAGGCCTGATTTTAACAAGCTGAGTATTTGGGCTTGTCTTCTCCGAGGATGCAATGATTGATTTTTTAAATCTATCTACATTACGTGTAATAGCCGCAAGAGGCAAACTTTTATTGACAGTTCTTGTTAAAGTGTTTGATACATCAAATGCAGTGAACGTTACAAAATGATGGCAATTTGATAGTGCTGGCACGTGTAAATGTTGTATGTTTATGTAATTTCTCTCACTCCAGCAGCAGTTCTGACTGGAGAGCTATGCAGGGGCTGATAACCCCGGGTTATCTGCATCAGTTGGTTTCTTGTCTGCTCAGTACTGATGAAGAAGGTTAGGAAGCAAGAAGCATTTTGGCTTTTGGCAGGGTTTGAAATTCTCACAGGTTTATAATAGTGATGTTTTAAGAGAAACTACTGTGCTATTTTGTCTAATATGGATAACAAATATCACTGGTGTATATGTCAGTTTTTAAATATTACTACTATTAACCTTGATTGGTTATGTAGTTAAAGACATTTTACTATGACTTAAAATTAAAAGAATCAACAATGTTTATTGGCCATCCCTAAATCATATTAAAAATAACTTTGAAACTGTTTTTGCATTCCCTATTTGTTTTATATTTATATAACATTAAACAGATCACCAATATTCATTGCCTATGTCCCTAATGTCATATCAAAAACAACCATGTAATTTTATTTGTATCATCTGTTTAAGTTTGGTTATGTCCCTAATGTCATATCAAAAACTATCTTGAAATTTGTTTGTATCATCTCTGTTTCATTTTGGTTACATCCATAAAGTCATATCAAAAACAACAATGTAATTGTATTTGTATCATCTGTTTTAGTTTGGTTATGTCCCCAGTGTCATATCCAAAATGACCTTGAAACTTTATATGTCCCGTATCTGTTTAGCCTGAGCGTCACACAAACAGATCTGTGATACTGCAGGTGAGTGATTAGTAGATGTCAAGACTCAGTGTCAACAAACCACCACAATAGAAATGTAAAGCTGTGAACCCCTTGACCGACCACATCCAATCTTGACCACGGAGCACACCTGCACTAACACTGGAACTGAACACATCCATCTGTACCAGTCAATGTCCAACTTTGTAACGAGGATCGGGCTTATGGAAAACATTCTCAAAGGCAATATTTAAATAGAGGAATCTATTAACGGAATAACAGACAGGTAAAGAAAGAAATACAATTCAGATTCCAATGGAAATAGAATGATTCTGTTATACAACGGAATTTGTAAACATGTAAGCTATGGTCGACATGGACAAATGTTTCAAATAGGGTTTTCCAAACAACTAAATCTCTTATTCAAATCAAGCTCACGTGGCCATAGTGGTCAATTTATATGGATGTGAGTAACAGTTAAACGAAAACAATTTTTTCTATAAATTCAATTATCCACATGTCCAATATGTATGCTCAAGCTTTCACCCATAAACCATCTCTTGTATTAAATGTGATATTATTTCATGTACAGTACTTAGTAATATTTTTCGAAGATTTTCCTGTTTGTGTAAACGTCTTCTTCTCAAAAGCTTCCACTGCCCATGAAAGGTAGCGTGCTAACCCACCCATTACTTACCAAAACACCCAAGTGTGCATAGCTACCGCCATCTGAATAGAAGCTTGTTTGAGTAACATAAAGAGCTCCCACTCTAAACACTACTCCAACGATTTAGTGAATTCACTGGAGCATATGATAAGTTGTATTGAGAATATTATCTAAGTTAGTGGTCCAGAAACACAGATAAGAGTCTATATGGAATTACCAGTAGTCAGAATCTCTGTATACTTCAAGTTCTTGCATGGTTATAAATATGACTAAATCCAACAGTATACCACACACACACATACACACACAATGCATACATTTTTATGGACATTTGCAGTTTGGGCTATTTTCTGTTCCAACCAGTGGTTCACAACTGGTTCATTAAAGGCCATGGTATGTGTTGTCCTGTCTGTGGAAAGTGTATATAAAAGATCTCTTGCTGCTTATTAGAAAAGTGTAGTCTATGTGGCAGAAACAGGTTTCCTCTAAAGAAATATGTCAAAATTACCATATGTTTGATGTCCAATATAGTCAATGATAAGATGAAAATCAATGTGTTCTAGAGGTGTCGTTAAATAAAACAAACTTTACTTTACATCAGTATGGAAGTACCAGTATAGTTACTTCATGTGTTTATGTGATTAAATGATAAATCCACTAGTCACACAGCAGCTATTGGATGTCAGACATTTTGTAATTAAGACACATAGTTTTGATAAGAAAGGTAAGCATGAGCCAGTCTCTGATGGGTTTTGAACCACTGTCTTCAGCTGGACAGTCCAATGTCCTGCCACCGTCTTCAACTGGACAGTCCAACGTCCTACCACCATCTTCAGTTGGACAGTCCAACGTCCTACCACCGTCTTCAGTTGGACAGTCCAACGTCCTACCACCGTCTTCAACTGGACAGTCCAACGTCCTACCAATGTCTTCAGTTGGACAGTCCAACGTCCTACCACTGTCTTCAGTTGGACAGTCCAACGTCCTATCACTGAGGTTCACTCATCACAAAGAGATTACAAATCTGTTCTACAAATTACTATACACTGTATTTACATGGTTAATGACCAAATCCACAAAATGGATTAACTGTTTTATGACCCCACCACACCCTCCCAGCACCAAACAATTGAATTAGCTAATGAGGACAATCCACTAAATATGCAGCTATAGGAAATTCTCCATTTATTTACACTTAATACATTTAAAAGGTCAGTAGTTTAAAGAAAACCTCGCTATTTTGATTATTTGCCATGTATCTATAAAACATTATTTACATAAACTGTGTGGTGTGTTTGAAAAGTAGGCAAATCTTTATTAATATTTCATTTTGCGTGAAGCTATTTATAATACCATTATTAAATGCTACAAATGAAAACACATATTAAAAAAACTCAGTGATTTACATTACATGTAAAAATATTTACATGAACTCTTTGGTGAACATTTTAAAATTAATATTCCATCATGTACAGATATAAATAAGATACCATATTGTTAACTGCTTGAAATGAAAACACACTTAACTAAAAAATAAAAGAAGAAAAAATAAATAGGAATTTAATTGAGTTACAACAAACTGCAGATCTCATCAGATGTATTAAAACTTCCAAGCTTCTGATGACAAACAGCAAACTGGCAGTATACACCTGGTAAACTGGTCAGGTTAACAGCGCCATTAATAAAACCTACACATCCTTTGATGTGATCCTTCAGCTTGTAAACAGCCAGTTAGCAGTAAAATTAATTTTAACAAGACCACTCTTGAAGAAATAACAAACTGTCTGCAAGTCGGAAGATTTGTTAACACTTACAAGTGACCCCTGTAGAAAAACTTTGCAGTTTGTGCATCATAAACAGAACATCAGGTGCATGGAGATGTGTATTCAGCGAGTGGATCCGAGTGAAACTCGCTGCAGCTGCACTGATTACAAACTGATTGCAAGAGGAAATGACGAATCATCTGCAGAAAGCCAAAGATTTTATTTTCTTCCCATTACGAATCCGGTGACATGTAGTCTACAGACTGGAATAAAAATAAAATTCTGTTTCGTCTGCTTTTATTTTAATTTAATGAATTAGAACATGCATTTTTACAGAAATGTAATAAATATAAAATTCCTTTTTGGTCCATTTTATTCAAATTTTCCCATCTACCACTAATCACTGGCTATTGGATGTCAAATATTTGGTAATTATGAGGTGTGGTCAAAATCTGAATCATCCTTCGATGGGTTTTGAACCACTATCTTCAGCTTGAGAGTCTGATGTTCTACCACTGGAGCATCGAGACATACCCCAATAGTTCACTTGCAAAGTATTGATCCTACAATCCAGCACACTTCAGTCAGATGTTCTATCACCGAGCTCCGTCCATCTCTGAACACAATACAGCCAAATGGCACTAATGGTGCTTCAGAATGGAACATCAGAGAGGTATGGCACTTGGCACATCAGAAGCTACTTCATGGAACATCATGCTATCTATTATCTGACACTCCACACCTGGCACCTGCACTTCTGCAACATACACCAGAGGCTATGACCTGAAGGTCAGAGGTCACTTCTGTTTGCCTGCCACCATTGAAAAGCTGGTCTCAATCAACTGAGCAGATCAGAAAAGGTCAGGAGGAAGGTGCAATTGCTGTAAATGTGAAGGAGTGTGACTATGAATCTTACTACATCGTATATCGTAAGATATCCTACTATTGACGCATGACGCCAGGTGTTCAAAACACATTTTGTATCTTACTATAACATAATATATATAGTGAGATTAATGTATTAACAGATTAATGTGACGTGATAACAATGTCTATCATGTTTAGTAATCTGTGGTGGATCTACAGGGGCCACAGGGGGGGCCTAGGCCTCCCTAAAATTTGTGATTTAAAAAAAATATTATTAATATTATTTAATGTTAAAAGAAACCAAGGATTCTTTAGGAGGCCCCATAAATGGATTTTCTGGATCCGTCTCTTGTAATAGCAATATATATTATATGTGTATGTACTGTATTTGTACACAAACAGATACAAGGCTCTTTGTGTATATATAGGTGAAGCTCTGAAGAACTGTTTATTTATACTGTGATATGACGATTACTAGATCATATGATGATTACTACCGTGTAAGTGTTTTTGTGTGTTTTAGAGATAAACCAATGATATAGAACAACATCAGCATGCAACATGTTCACTTCCTTATCTACCATTAATATAGTGCTGTTATTTGTCTTTTTTACAATATACTACATGTATATATTAATCCATTAAAATATATATATATATATTGTGCAGCACATTGATTTATTAATTATCAGCTATTGGATATCAAACAATTGGCCATTATGACACACACATGTAGTTTAGTGTGAGCCAGCCTCCAACAGGTTTTGAACCACTGTCATAAGCTTGAGTGTCCAATGTTCTACAGTAGTCAGAGCTTCAAGCAACTTATATTGTACAGTGCACACTTGTAAGTCTTTTTTTTTTTTTGCACCCATTACTGTTTGCCATTGTAACCAAAATCAGATATAGAGTTTGAATCTGATCCATCAATCAATGCTCTCCCCCCTCCACTCCCAAAGTGATTCTCCAAGACCTGTTTAGCATATTCAATTATGTGTTAGAAATTATGTTCTACATTTTCAAATGTCACAAAATATATTTTATACAAAACGTCAAATGGTGCGTGGCTCACAACTCAGATTATTGGCTGTAAAACAATAAAAAGGAAACATTTGTAAATGTTATTATTGACACTTGTTCGACACCAACTTAAAGTGCAGAAAGTCTGTTTTCAGCCTTCTCAGACAATTCTTAGTGGACAGAGACAACATGGAGAGCAAATTAACCTCCATCAGCTCCAACACAAATCAAAGACTACGAACTTGTGTAAATGATGGTAACATCGTCGCCAACTTTGCTCAGAGTTGCGTGTTTGCATGTCTGCTGTCAACTTGTGTTTTGGCAGGGACTGAACAAGGGAAGTCTCAGCGGATACAAATTTTTGAAGGAAGTCTTGTGAAGTGAAAAAATGCAGGAAGTCTTGGCAATGAAGAACAGTGGTTTCAGTGGCAATTTCCTGGGTTTTTAGTACTAACCCACTGGGATGACTCATTAGTTTTAATTATCTTTTACAAAAATAAAAAAAAATGTAATAAAAAAAGAAAAGAAAATTAAATTGGTGATTATTTTGCATGAACAAATTTAAATTATGTCATATCAACCCTTGTAATTAAGAAAATGTCCACAGCAAAATAAATGTTGTGGAGAAAGTGTCCATGGCAATTTTAACATAAAATATACTTCATTTTTAATTTAAAAATATTTTAAAAACTTGAATTTTTTTTAAATTAATAAGTGGCAAAAAAAGTGCCACAAGGAATATAAAAAAAACTCTACGGCAGTCTTCACATCATAGCCGATTGCCGCGGGCAGTCTTCACAGGATTGCCGATTACCACGGGCAGTCTTCACAACATTACCGATTACCACGGGCAGTCTTCACAGCATTACCGATTACCACGGGCAGTCTTCACAACATTACCGATTACCAAGGGCAGTCTTCACAGCATTACCAATTACCACAGGCATTCTTCACAGCATTACCGATTACCACGGGCAGTCTTCACAGCATTACCGATTACCACGGGCAGTCTTCACAGCATTACCGATTACCGTGGACAGTCTTCACAGCATTACCGATTACCGAGGGCAGTCTTCACAGCATTACCGATTACCGAGGGCAGTCTTCACAGCATTACCGATTACCGTGGGCAGTCTTCACAGCATTACCGATTACCGAGGGCAGTCTTCACAGCATTACCGATTACTGCAGATGGTCTTTATACACAGGTTAAAATTCCATGCTACTTTAGGCAGTTTGGTAAGAGATTTTTTTATTTATAAAACAATTTGCAACACAAAAAATCAACCTTGCTTAACCAGATTTCAACTGTTTTAATAAACATCCATTTTTTGTCATATAAAATGACAGGTGTTTTGTAATGCACCATTTGTTGTGAAAAACAAAATGGCAACCAAAGTCAAGGTCACTGTAAGGTCAACTGCAAACAACTAGTAGTTAGGCTGTCATGAAACAGCAGTTTTTTTTTTCTTACAACCCAACTGGTAACAAAATACAAAAGAAAATCTACCCAAGGTTATATCTTCCATTGACAGCCTGTATAGCCGAATCACTGTGGGTTGTCGTGGGATACCCTCCCAATGAAAGACCATCTCCAAGTTGTATTTCGGCCCCAGCGGGAGCCCAATTTAACTCTAATAGGGTCCTGGTCTCATAAATGAATCATAGGATATGTTTTTCACATGCCTGATTCAGTCAGATTTGGTTGGATTCGGTCACGTTCCTTCACGCTGTACGACTCTGGTGTTTAGTAATTCGGTACCAGGTATATCCAATTATGCGGGTTTATTGTCAAGATGTGGGCAGACCAGTCATATGACTTAGGAGTTCTTTTGTGCTCACTTTCCAAGCAGAACAAAATTGAATGGCGGTATCCATGGATATTGAATTTCTTCCCAGTAGGCAATGCTCTGTTGTCTAGGCCTGTTTGGTCTGTCCCAGCTTTTTAAAAACAATTTCAGTCTACCTAACTGAAATACATGTATTATCAAGTATACCTTAAGAAAAAATATTAGTATTATATTATTTGAAGTAATTACTGTTTACGATTCTATGTAAGGTGGTGAATTCAGGGCCCCAACTCCTACACTACCATAACACGTCAGGGGCAATAAACTAAAAAAATTTAAAGATTTAAAAAAAAGTTTACCTGTACCTTAAGCACTCACCTAAATTAGAAACACCTTTTAAGACAAGTGGTTGTTTTATACAGGTTCAACAGTACTGAATTACATAAGGGAGAAAATAAAGGTGACCCTTTATGACAGGTGGCTAGATGAGCTAGTTGAGAAAAAGACATTTTAAAATGTTGAAACTCAAACTTAAAATACTGTGCATTATAAAATTATGATTTATTTATTTTACAGATGAGATGGGATATACTGATATAAAAAATATTCAACAGATATTGTGTTTTATAAAATTATGATTTATTTATTTTACAGATGAGATGGGATATACTGATATAAAAAATAAAAATATTCCACAAATATTGTGTTTTATAAAATTATGATTTATTTATTTTACAGATGAGATGGGATATACTAATATAAAAAATATTCAACAGATATTGTGTTTTATAAAATTATGATTTATTTATTTTACGGATGAGATGGATTATACTGATATGAAAAATAAAAATATTCAACAAATAGTTAACAGGTGTCTGTCGTTATTGGAAATCTCATTGTTAAACGCATTACTTGCAATAGATTATCTGTATAGCATTCCAATACTAAATGTGTTATTATGCCCTACATCTATTATGGCAGGTGGTTGCCTGATACAGATTAAATTGAACCAAGTTTTGTGATTGTGATATGAGAGGAGAAAGTGTATCACTTAAAGAAGGTGGCTGCTTAATACAGGTTAAATTGAACCAAGTTTCGTGCTTGCGATTTGAGAGTACAGAAAGTGTATCACTTAAAGAAGGTGGCTGCTTAATACAGATTAAACTGAACCAAGTTTTGTGATTGTGATTTGAGAGAATAGAAAATGTATCACTTAAAGAAGGTGGCTGCTTAATACAGGTTAAACAGAATTAAATGATATAATTCGGAATAGGAAAAAGGTCTTTCAAATCAAAAAACATTAGTACTAATTGGGGTTTTTTTTTTTTTTACGACACTACTAGACAGTAGTGCATCCAGGGGAAGGACCCACCCCCCATTTCTTGATATTTTTTAAAACCCTTTTCTGAGTAGAAGGACATGAAAATTAACCATTTTCCCACCATTTCTATTCACTCATCACTTTTAGACATCCCCTTTTCAGAAATCCACTTTTGGACATCCCCTTTTCAGAAATCCACTTTTGGACATCCCCTTTTCAGAAATCCACATTTGAACCCCCCTTTCTGAATTCGTGCATCCATGGCTGCTAGAGCACATTGATTTATTAATCATCGGCTACTGGATGTTAAACATTTGATTATTTTAACACGTGGTCAAGAGTGAGCCAGCCTCCAATGGGTTTTGAACCACAGTACTAATTGTAATGCCAGTAATGACTTTTCTTATTGTTATGAGGAAAATAAATGATGTTAATGGTTCCCACGGTAAAATAAAACTGTTCTATTCTTCCTGAAGATACCTGTTCATCCGTCTATTTCTGTGTGTACACATCTATCTGATATGCATGTTGCTCTTTTGACCTTTAGCTCAATTCACAAGTCACACACACTGGCCTGCCATGGTGCCACTTTGACCTTTCCAACCCTGCTAACTCAAATATGTCCTTAAAATGTGACATATGCAAATTAGCACTTTAGCCATCAGCAGCACATATAAAACTAAACTGTGGACTTAAGTTTAAACCATCCCCAGCACTGGTGTAGTGGTTATGCTTTCGGTAGGTGCTGGCTCCAAGTTAAAAGTGCTCTGCAAGGCTTATTGGGTAGGTGTACACAACTTACACTGACATTAATCAGAAGGTAACCGGCCTCAGTGGTGCAGTGGTTTAGCTATCCGTCTTTAATGGCCGATAGGTATTGGGATCAAATCTCAGTCCAGGGATTTATTTATTTAAATCCAGGAATGTGATTTTTAATCTCAGTACTGGCTCCATGTTAGAGTGATCTGCAAGGCTTAATGGGTAGGGTCCAAGTAAGAGTGATCTGCAAAGCTTAATGGGTAGGGTTCAAGAAAGAGTGATCTGCAAGGCTTAATGGGTAGGGTCCAAGTAAGAGTGATCTGCAAGGCTTAATGGGTAGGGTCCAAGTA
>JAULBS010113162.1:0-14887 GCA_032355785.1 Symmetromphalus regularis | reverse complement strand
TGACGTCCAATAGCCGATGATAAGATAAAAATCAATGTGCTTTAGAGGCGTCTTTAAATAAAACAAACTTTACTTTTTTGTTTTACTGCAAATAGACTTGACAATCACGTTTTCAGAAAGCTTAAACATGATCCACAAAGCGGATCAAGTGAGGCCGAATTCCCTCTTTTTTGGGCCACTGACCCCCCCCTCCAAATCCTGATATTAAACATGTTTGATCTTTTGGACCCTTAATTCCAGTTTCAGGCATCCACCCATAACCTCTTACAAGGTTTAAAAGCCTATAGATTGTTTGCAGTCCTTTGTTGGACTAATTGTCTAATGAACATTAAATTGAAATGAATTACACAGGCACGCTTTTGAACATAACGCATAATGTAACATTTAACCATGTTTTAAAGAAGAAAAAACAATAAATGTAAGCCATAATAATAAATGCTTAACCTTGCAATGGACTCAGCCTGTCATGAGTTTTGCAACTTGTTAATGAAAACGTTTATGAAAACATGCGCATTATTTTGACTCTCTGCATTCCTATTTCCAGGTATTAGAATCAACTGTATCACTACTTGGCAAACACGGCTGACATATTAACACAAATAATAATAATAATGATAAACGACAAGACAGTATTTTAAGATTTATTTTTGACAATGATACACATGGTTTTATCTATTTGTACAAACAGTACAATGTACATAGGTAAAAAAGTATTTGATTTGTGGAAAATGACTTCATAAAGTGCATGACAAAAATAAAATTCATATGTAGTTTCCTCAAAATGAAATGATCTCCAAACCAATAAAAAAAACACATTACAACTTGTTCAGAGCCAACAGAGTGCGTATCATAATAAACGAGATTCAGAAAGCAACATATTTAAGTATATATTTTTAATTTATTAACATGGTTAAAATAGCCCCGAACTGCAATACTTATAAAAGTCTGATCGTAAAGCATAAACAAAGTCTTAAAGACTTCGATGCCATATAAATGGCATGAGGTTTTCAGACTTTTGTTTCAACTGATTTCAGACTTTTTAAAGTTTTTGTAATTGTAGGCTCAGATCTATAAATAGTGTATAAGAATGTGTTAAAGTTGTGACACATCTGTAACATGTTCATGTGGTTTCCTGAAAATCACACCGGTAACATATGAGGTCTCTGTTGGATTTCCGGGTGTTAAAATCTATTGTTTTATATGTTAAATCAGAAATATTTTGATCATCCTGACAAAAGTCAAAGCAGTCATTTTCAGTTCTCAAGCTTTGTTTTGATACATGGCATTTCATTTAAACAATGTATTTCATAACACAAGATTGATCAAATCCTTTTGTTACCACCATGTGTATTTTCAACATATTTATGTTGGTAATAAATAGAATATCATACTTGTGGTCATGTCCTGTTATAAAAATTTAGAAAATCTGGACTCAAAGCCTAAACTTTAGTTCTTAAATTATTTTAATATTGAATTAATTTTAAATTAAAACTGAAAGTGCATAAAACAATGTTACATCTGTTAAGATAAATAATGGGAATAAAGCTTTTAAAAAATTTACAATTTAAAAAAAAAGCAATTAAAATTTGTTCATAGATTACATGTACATGTAATCCAGTTATAAAAGTATTCTTTCATGTTCAAAATTGAATCTCTGCTCAAGGAATATAAAGACAAAACTGAAAAATGCCTGCACTCATGAACCACTGTCAAATCAGTAATGATGCCAGACAATGAGTCCAGACTTCAAATATTTTATAAGTATAAGCACTATTCATACTAATTTACATATACATTTGCACATTTCTTATATATATTTTAGTTGTCACTCGTTTTGGAATTATTAAAATTTTAGACAGGTGTGTAATAAATCCCATATGAAATGTATACTGTTGTAATATTATTTATATCTATATAATCTGATATATATATTTCATGAATGTGCGTTCTTTGTAAACCGTATGTACATTTTTACAGTAGTTGTCAATAACAATCAATGTATCACAATCTAGACACATAGTTAAAGCTTTGCAAAGACATCTTATTACATACACAACACCTCAAATTGTCCGTGGTAATCGACAATGCGGTGGAGATTGCTCCAGAGTAATTGTCCGTGGTAATCGACAATACCGTGGAGATTGCTTCAGAGTTTTTCATTCTCTGTGACATATTTTTGCCGGGGACTAATTTTTTTTAAAGGTTTATTTTTTTCTTATTATTAAAAATTAAGTATATTTTACGTAAAATTTCTCCACATCATTTATTTTGCCGTGGACAGGGGTTGAATACATCAATGGTCTTAATAAAAACATCAAGGCCTCTTGTACATTTTAGTAAAATGGAAAGTAAAATTTGTCAAGTCTTAGATTACCGAATAGTCAGTGTGAACAATAAATGAAAATTAGCTGTATAAAATATAATTAAAAATTACTGCATTAATTTTCGTTACCTGGCTTTACGTTAAATATGTTACTGGTGAGCCTCCATGTTTTGTTGCTATTATTATTATTTCTCACCACAAAAGCACAATGATTTATTAATTATCGGCTATTGGATATCAAACATTTAGTACTTTCGTCATGCACATGTAGTTGGCATGAGTCAGCCTCAGACTGGTTTTGAACCACTGTCTTTAGCTTGAGGGTCCAAGTCCTAACTCTGGACCACTAGGGCTCAGCCATTCCTGATCCAATGGTAAGACATCGGACTCTCAAGCTGAAGACAGTGGTACAAAACCCACCGGTAGCAGGATCACACTTTATACTATCTGTCAAAAATTAGCAAATGTCTGCGATCCAATAAATGAATATGCTCTAGTACTGGTTACCGTGTAAAATGTATACTCGTCAAAACAATTTAAAGGTCACGAATAAACGATAATCTGACAATTTAAAGGTCACGAATAAACGATAATCTGATAGCACAAATATATAAATTATATAAGTTTGTAAATGACCTAGACACTGGGTAATGCCAAGTGCAATACATACTGCAATATGGTTTCACATATCGCGATATATCCACCTAATTAGTATCCATCTTATAAAACCTATGACTATGACAGAAAGTTATATAATAAAAGTTAACTTAATTAAAACATAAAAATCTACTGTGTCTGCATGCCTGAAATATATTTAGTAATTAGTATGATAGTATCAAAATATGATGTATAACATCTTGGTAATTAATCAAACTGTATTGCAATATACATGTATATTACAATATGGCTTTGCTGTATTGCAATATATCGCAATATGGTTTTGACAGTATCGTTGCACCCCTTGTATTCAAACATCGCTCAATCAGCACACTGAACAGCTGAATTCAGCCACAATTGTTTTGAAATAACACTGTGTAACTTCATACAGAACTAATCAAAATAAGATTTTAAAAACATATTCTTCACTGCATATTTAGTTCATATTATGCAATATATGAATGAAACGCCAATTGCAATTACATTAGATGCTTTCTAAAAATGCCAATTAAAATATCATTTGTTATTTATTTAATAAACTGTTTTGAGTAGTATATAAAAGAAAAAAAAAGAGTAAAATGTATGGACTGTATTTTATTAAATTGTACTTAAAATTTGTTACAGTTATGTATGCATGTACAAATATGAGTTCTTTTAACTATAATAGTGGCTCAGTCTGTTAAAGCATTTTACTATAGAAGATCATACTGACTGAAGGTATTTTGTCATTGCTTATAAAAAAGAAATCATTTACATCTAAAGTATTTAATGTAACTGGGAAATAACAAGAGTCTGAATGACTTTATTTAGCCACTTAATTTAATCATTAACAAATACATTATTATTAATATCTTAAAGTAAATCTTCCACAATTCCAAATCAACATGTCACTTAAAAACAATAGAATTTAGTTAAAGAGCTGATAGATATGTACCACTTTGAGAACAGAGAAAAGTTACATATAAAGTACTTTAGACATTATATTGTGCACATGTAGATCTAAACTACCCATTTGTTAACCATAATTTGGCATAAAGAACAAAGTATTGTGGTAGATATTAATGATTATGCATTTAAGTAGCTAATGGATGGAAACTTTAAAAACGTTATTAATTTTTAAGTATATCATAATTTGTAAAATAAAAAGTACAATTTTGGCAATTCAGTTTGACATTTGACCCTGTTTAAGTTGGTCCCCACAGGGGAAGGGAGTCAATGACAGAGTCTGTATGCATACAAAAATAAACACATTACAAATAAAAAAGAAAAATACCAGTACATATTATACTATGTAATTCATATTTCTGTAAATTGTTTAAATGATACGAACATAAAAATGAAACATTATTTATGACTAAATTTATTTCTGAATTTTTATTTTACACACAATAGTGTTACAAATAACTAAGCAAGATGCATTGATTAATAAAAATATACTGCCCCTAGTGGTTCATTGGTTAAACAGTTGAACTGATGGTTGGTAGGTTCTGGGATCAAAACTCAGTTGAGGTATGAAATATTTAATCTCGATACTGCAACCCAGAATGAGTGCTCTTCAAGGGTCAATGGGTAGGTGTACATCACTTGCCCCAACCAGTGGTCCACAACTGGTTTTTCAAAGGCTGTGGTATGTGCTGTCCCATCTGTAGGAAAGTGCCAATAAAAGATCTATTGTAGATGATCAAAAAGAGAAACCCATGTGGCAGTAGTGGGTTTCCTCTAAAGACCATGTGTCATAAAACACCACATGACTGATAACCAATAGCCATTAAAATAAACAATATGCTGGGGTGTTGTTAAACACTTATTTTCTTTGATAAAAATATGTATATAAGTATACCCCTAAGACATTCATTTCATCCAATTAGTGAAATGACAACTGGTTTAAATAGATGTTTGGATAAGACCAAATAAAACAATATAATAATACAAGTACATGATGTAACTACATGATTTCAAATTCACATACATGCATAGAATAGTCAAATCACCTTCATCTACACATTCATATATAATTAACATATATAAAAAGATTAACTTTAAATTTTTAATATTTCACTGAAACCAAGGATAATACAGCTTAGTCTAAAAAAAAACCACCACAATCTTAAGTTTTTAATTTGGTTTTTGTTCCTGGGAATGCCATACATAATCCATTTAAAGGCATCCAAAATGCAGACCTCCATCCATATGGTGTTCCAGTACCTGAATCAGTACAATATTTCACAACTGTCCAAGATTTCCCAGTTGCAAGGTTTTGTCAACCACCAATTTAAGGACTGAATACCTAAAAATACTGTTTAGCAGAAGCCATGGTTGTGTTTTTGGAGAAGGTTTTGTTATAGTTAAATCTTGAAAAAAATAAAACAAATGTGCCATAAAAATATTCAAAACAATGAATAAAATGTCCACAGAAGAAAAACAATATACCATGCCTTGCCAAATTTTCTGAGGAAAATTCTAGAAGAATAACAAAGAGAAAATGTATTCATTTGGAGGATATCTGATAAAAGAAAATTTATGAGACCATCATCTTGTTGTTGAAACCATTACACATGTATGTGTGTAACCACTTAACTCCAAGAGAAGTCTGTACCAATGCTTTGGGAAATATTTGATAAAATCAAATCTTTTACACTGAATTTACACCTACATGTACCTGAAAAATACATATAAATTATAAAAAGAATTAATAAAAGACATTTCGCAAACAGAAGCACAATGGCCAACAGAATGTTGACTTTGGGTGATATTTGATAAAACAAAATATTAAGACACCCACATCACACACAGATCTGTTTATTACCCTGCAATGGTCCATAGCAACTTAGCTAAAGTCAATACCAGTCATAATTTTGGCAATAGTTAAAAAAAATGTTTAGGAATATATCATCCTTTGTATTTTGTGACTGCAGTCAGCTAAGCTGCCATAAAATTTGTTTATGTGCATTGCCACAGCATATTTAGTGACAGCAGTTAAGTTCCATCGTAAATATGTCTGGATTTCAAGGGATGAAACATCTTGCCTGCCTACACGTATGTTAGTTTATATAAATATAGTAATAAGTAGTTAACATCCATGGTTAACAGAAGCAAAATGATTAAGAGAAACTATCCATTCTTTTGGCAATACAAGACTGAAGTACTCAATAAACTAAATCTTTGAGACCTATATCCCACCCACCCCAATGACAACCATCACATTAAACTATTTTTAGAGGACACAATAAATCAAACACTTTGAGACTGACATCCTTCCCACCCCAGTGAATACACCCTGTAAAACCATGAGACTAGTGAATGAATATGCCACATGATAGAGAAAACATGAAAACAACACGATACCACTAACAATGATCATCACCACATGACACTATAGCACTAGGTCATCGAACGAGTCAACAGGTTTGCTATTCTTCACGGGAGTTTTAATGAACTCCAGAAGTTCCTCGGGTTGTTCTGACTGGCTGATGATGCTGTCATCCACAACCATGTCCTCCAGAAACACACGGTGACCAGGCACCTCTAACTGCATGATGCCCTCGTCACCAAGATCTTGTCTTAAACACACTGTGCCAACAATTGTTGCTCGTTTTGGAGAATGCGCAACTTTTTCTGTTTGTCCCTGGGTTTCTTTATCTGGTATATTATTGTTGTTATTATTGTGGTTTTCTGGTTTTGACGAATCTTTGTTCTTATTGCTACACGAGTTGGAGGGTGAAAGTTCCACAGGACTTTCGATCTCTATTTCCAAGTTATTTACACCATCCGATCGAATGAATGCTTGCATTTTATAATCGTCTATGCTGATACACACATTACATTCGCCATCTCGAGTGATGCGACTCATTTCTTCACGTAGGTCATCATCAATGTCTTTACACGATGAGTACAAGTCCCTGATGCTTGCCTTATCAGTAAGCTTAAAAGAAGTAGACCCTGCAGAATCACCAACGAAACACCTGTATTTCTCTAGCATCATTGCTTTATCATCCTCAGCAAAACCATACTCTTTAGAAAAGTCCGATTTGTCACAATTTTTTAGGAACTGATCACGAAAGTATGCCATTTTGCTACCATTACCTGAGAATACAGTTTCTGAAGATGGGAACTGTGCATGATAAATGTACGGTTCACTAGGGGGTCGAAATGGGGAGTAGAGACTCCCCGTGTACATTGGTGGGGCGGCGAATCTGCTTCCAGGGTATGTTTCTTGTGATGCGGAGTACTGTCCAATAGGTAGGTTAGGAAGACTAGTACTCGGTACAGGAGGCACCGGAGGTGGGGGGTAAAATGGAGGATTCATTGGTGGTCCAAGAGATGATGCAGTGCCGAAAGGAACTGGAGGTCTGAAGTCTGAGTTGATATTGAATGGCATGTGATGGTGTGGGTGATGTGGAAAAGATGGCTGAGCAGGCATGGAATAGCGACAAGCCTCTGGCAGTGTCATCCTACAAGAAGGACTGGCTGTCATGTTCATATTGTTCGTCTGAAAATTGTATGGACTTGGCAACCCTGGTGGTGGCCATATATGTCTGGGTGGACCATACGCCATGCCATACTGCTCTGATGGGAATGGTCTCAGAGATTCCATTCCCAACGGTGGTCTTAACTGGTCTCCCGGAAATGGACGTAAATGATTGTTCTGAAACTGTCTCAATGATTCACTTTGCATATGATGTAATGGACCTGATGCTGCTGACCTCAGTTGGTCGAAACTGACAGGCGTAGGAGGAGCTTGGCTTACTGGTAGAGATCTGACGGTATCTGATGACATGGGCCGCATTTCTGCGTGTGGTGATCTAGCCTGGTCTGCAGAATGCGACCGCAGGACATCGGCTTGAGGTGGAGATTGATAAGGTCTGAGAGGATCTGGAGGTGGAGGCACAGGTAATGGTCTCAAGGAATCAGGCTGAAACCCAGGCAGAGGGTCAACTGCAAGTAAAGGTCTGTGTGCGTCAGGAGTTAAATGATGGTGATTGCTGGTAACAGAGTTTGTAGGGATGAAGGATGGACTTGGTTGTGGCTGTCTGCAGTGTGAACCGTCACCACTGATTGGTGATAATGGTGATGTGCTGTTCTGTATGGGAGTTGACACACAAGCTGAAGCCGACGCAGCAGACGGTGACTGACTACTTGATGGGTGTCGGCTGTTGGAAGGAGGACAATCTCTAACCCGTGATGGTTTTTTGCGTAAGTACAAACACTTGCGGTAAATACACGACTGTTTTAGAACATCACGACGCAGACAGAAGTGGCATTTGTCACAATTTTCTTTCACTTGACAAGGACCACACTGTCCGCACTTTCTGCGTCTCTTTAGGCGCAGTTTTCCGGCAGCACTGTCTTGCAAGTTCCCCCAGTCTGACTCGCTCTGACCGTTTGGACTGATGAGTTCATCATCATCATATTCTCCATTCTCATTGTGTTCTACAATGTACTCCTCCTCATCGTTTGACTCAATCTTCATAGGCAGGTTGTAATTCTCCATCTCCAACGCTGAAGCCCTGCTCACCTAAAAATACAAATACAACAGTGATAATAACTACACAAAACGTACATGTACAGAACTTCACTTCAAAGATAATTTAAATCCAAAGAAAGAATATTTTGTTTTATAACACTCCAGTATATTGTATTAGGTGCAACTCATCGTCTTCTGAGGAAAGATACTTCCACCGCATAGGCTACTCTTTCAGATTATCAGCAAGGGATCTTTTGTAAGTACCTTTTTTGTGTTTGTTTGTTTAACAACACCACTAGAGCACATTGAGCTATCAATCATCGGCTATAAGATGTCAAACATTTGGTTATTGTGACACATAGTTAGTGTGAGCAAGCATCAAACGTGTTTTGAACCACTGTCTTCAGCTTGAGAGTCCGATGCTCTACTGCTGGCTCACTTATACAACCCTTGAAATTCAGACAATATTGCGATGGCACTTCCATTGCCGTCACTAAAATGCTTTTCTGTGACAGCACGAGGGCAATTTCAAAAAAATAACTACACACTGTAATATATAGTTTTTGCAACGGCAATACATAGAGGCACTGATTTTCTGTGATAACAGAAACGCATACAGAATTGTGAAAAAACCTATCAAAAATGGAATTCTTGATTTTCTCTGAAACCATTATTACTCGTCTCCAAACAGCGCAATTTATTAATTAAACGGATTTTCCAGCGTCACTTTGGAAACAAAATGGTCGATACCTGACTACACTGATATCTGTACATGTTTTGCCAAATTAGTTTGGCCCACAGACAATCACCAGTCATATGGTTCGTATACTTCTGTTGAATTAACGGAGAAAACAGAACAGATTATTATAATTTTTTTGCTCAAATTAGAGTTAAAAATTTATTACATATTTTGGGTTGATTTATTTATAATATTCGTCATAATTTTAAATGATAAAAATTGGTTTTCACGTTTGGTAAATAAATGATACAATTAAAGTGGGTTTTTTTTTTTTTTGCATGTGTTCATGCACACGTCAGGCTTGCACAAATTCAAAATCTGCATAACCGGAAAATAGTTTATGCCAAAAAAAATTGCATAACCGATTTTGATATGCATAACAGTTTTTAAAAAATGGAAAAACAACTTTAAAAATAGTTTTAATAAATAAATCCATTGTATTGTCACTTCTGAAGTTAAACTGAATTGTAACAAATATACATTTACATATACACATCAAATACCCAGTCATTCTTTGCTTATTACACATGATTCTCAAAATTTTAATTTTCTGAATATTGAATTTAGAAAAACCTTGCACATCTGATACAGGATCGTTCTCCGTGATCAGCCGAAGATTTTCGACTAACATTTATTAATGGAAGCATCACAATTTCTGATTGGCCACATTTTGAAGGAATTCCCTTTGTCAACATTTAACAACCAATGAGAATGTACTGGTATTACACTTCCCAACATAATTAATCTAACTAGACTAATATTTGTAATTTCTGTTACATGTAATTATAATTATACATGTCGGAAATCAGTAAAATTGTTTGTACTCCGAGAAAAGATAATATAGAAACTTTATTTAGCAAATTTTACACAAACAGTAAATCGGATATGCAAAAAAAAAAAATTGCATAACCGATGCACGAATGAAATGATCGTTCGTGTAATTTGTGCAAGCGTGCATGTTTAATGGAAAATATCTCAATGGAACATAAAATGATTTACTGAAACGGAAAAAAACTGAATTTATTTAAATCTGAAACAGAAAAGGGGAAAATCTGAAATGGAAAATTAGTGCCTCTAAATAGAATACTGCAGTAAACCAGTTATATAATGGACTGCCAACTGTCATAACAAATTCAAACAACTGTATATGTAATGTGAAATAAAATAATAGGAAAATGTTTTATGGTTGTTTTTTTAAATATCAAAATAATTTCTTGTTAACATATGTAATAAAATCACCAATTTTGAGAAGCCAGAATTAGCCCTGTTTAGCATGCACAGAAAACAAAAATATATTTATAAATATATATTTTAAGTCCACAAGTCTACTTACCATGCTCACTGACATAAGTATAAAAGTTAGCCATTTTGATCATTGTTACTGTCAGTCTAATTTTTAACTTATAAAGATTACAGATGTACCATCTATTATACCTGACTACACTATATTAATTATTTGTACATGTATGAAAGTTCGAAGCAATAAGCTGACTATGAATCAGGTAAACAGACCAAAGTAAACATATACTCTATGAGTTACAAGTACATGTATATGAATCTTATTGTTAAGCAAGCCATGACACTGAAAATGTACAGGAGTGCATGACCTTTTAGTCCCTGATGAACTCCTGTCTTTGTGATGTAATATTACACAACAGACCAACTACAGACTCTCAAGGTAGAAGCTAGTCAGTGAGTTCAACCACTCTGCTGTCAAAGACAGTCATGTAACAACTCTACACAGTCATGTCACAATTCTACAGGGTCTGAGTGGGTCTACCAGTAGCTGACAAAAGTGACATGTCCAGCAGGAGTACCATGATTACATGTTTATACATGTATAGCCACTGTCTACAGCAGATTAATATGAAGTCACCTCTGGCAGATGAATTCCAACAAGTGAGCAAAAAAAGAAATGGAAAGCTGTTGGAATTTTTGGAAAGATATCTAACTTGGACATATTGATCCAAAAATGGATTGTTTTCGATGCCAACTATTATTTTGAAGAATGAAGCAAACTTAACCCTAAATTAATGATATGAATAAGTTTACTATGGAAAACATTAAATCGAATTTTATCAAAATAAACTGTATAAAGAGAATGGGTTCTGGGTGGATATTTTACCTTAGTCTTGCCTAAGAGTGTTGTAAGAAGTTATGGTAAGTGGGTTTGATTTAGGGTCAGTTTAGAATTATTTTAGGTTTAGGTTTAGAAATAAAGTTTGTTTTATTTAACGATGCCTCTAGAGCACATTGATTTTTTAAATCTTATCGGCTATTGGACATCAATCATATACATGGAACATATTTATTTAGAGGAAACCTGTTGCCTCGACATAAGCTACTCTTTCCGATAAGCAGCAAGGGGTCTTTTATATGCACTGTCCCACAGACAGAATAGCACACACCATGGCCTTTGATGAACCAGTTATGGACCACTGGTTGGAACAGAAAATAGCCCAAACTGCAAATGAGTACTGAGAAGGATCGATCCGACGACTTCGCATGTGGACACACTACCATTTGAGCTACATCACACTCCTGGTTATGTTTAGAAATATGTGTATATGTATTAACAAAATGTGTACAAAAAGTCCAATTTAAAAAATCCATCTTTAGATTGAAGGATATGCTGGAACAGTCGAGTCTTATCTACCCTTTTTTATCAAGAATATTATTTAATTACATACACACATATTTTTACATGGGCATACATAGGATTTTGAAAGGGGGGTTTCGAGGTTTGCGTGAAGTCAAGGGTTGTTGTTTGTGAAAATCTTACAATAGGGGCCTATGTTTTATGTTTTTTAGCTTGATTTCAGGTTCAAATATTGGACATATATTTCTATGTTGAGTAAATATAATAATGTCAAATATGTTAAATTATAAAAAAGCGATTTAAGGGGTGGGTGGGGTTCGGTTGAACCCATCGAACCCCTCCTATGTATGCCCATGTTTAAAGCAGATTTTCCTGAGAAATTGGTTTAGAAAACTTTGCAACAGTAATTTCTTGTAAATAATTCTGACAGAATGAAGTGATTACCATTATATAGGAGTATTAGGACTAGGAGTGGGTGGAAATCCTGTCATTAGTTCTTGTCACTTTGTACTAAATGAACACAAATTTGGTACAGGAATCAGCAAGTCTTCCAAATTGTCCACAAGTATAATTATAATTAGGAAAATGTATATGTGTAATTTACAGTCTCTGTAATAACATAACATTCAACATTTGAATAAGAGTATATTAAGAGGGTTATTTTAAAGGAGGAGTTTGGTTCAGGGTTTAGGTTAAGGTTAAAATATCCAAGCAACTCTCTCCTTTAAAAATAATTTAATTAATTTTTTATTTACATGTACTTGTCTTTCATTTTAGTTAACTTATTCTTATCTTCATATTGAGATTATGGTTAACAATAATAACATACATGTAGCTTCATTCTTTTAAATAGCAATACATCCAAATAATCTGTTGTAGGCCATAGGACTTCACGGCAACAATCATTACCGGTAGCGTGTCTATACTGTGTGTCGGCAAAATCACGGAACCAAAATTTCGTTTCCCAAGTTTTTCATATCACTGCTACATTCTTTTGGATTAATATATATAATTACTGAAAAACTGGGTTCTCATGATCCATTGAACTAAAGTGTTTCCGATGAAATCCTATGGCCTGCTGTTGTTGAGTTTAACTAATAGATATGTGTAGAAGCAAGAGGGATTCAGAGGGCAGTCTTTGCATAACTGGCACATGGGAACAAAACTAAGTTGTTCACTTTCATTTTATACAACTGACCGAACTTTGTTGGCTTGGGTTAATGGGACAATGTCTTTTTATATCAAAATGCACATGTATGGTGTCATATGAGTTACTCTATCAGAGTGCCTTTGGTTAAGGGTGATATAATCTGTAATGGAAACTGATTATATAATGATAATGAAAAGATAAAAGTTCAAGTCGCACATTTTGATTACATTTTTCTAGGAGTAGATGTAAAATTATGGCTGCATTTGCGACTACCTAGTCACAACACTGAGCTCTGAGCATTCCTAATTTAAAACAGACTCATTGCATTAGAAACTACTGTACATTAATTAGATGACCACATGTCTGACCAATTTAAAACAAAGGTCTGTGTGTGCTGCAAATAATTTATACATGTCTGACTTTGCAAGTGGATAAATCGGAAATCCTTGGTTAATTCTATGTATAATTCTGAGAATGTTGACCAATCATGAGTGAAGCAGACAGAAATGATCGAAAGCTTGAATAGTCTTTGATGCACCGACCCATTCATAATCCATGGTACATGTAAATGATCATATTGACATCCATGAACAATGCTACTTATAATAAAGTTAAATGTCTGATTTTCCATCTCAGATTTTCCACTTTACCCTTTCAGAATTTAACAAATTCAGTTTTTTTTCTGTTTCAGTAAATTTTATACACGTAATTTCATTTTGAGTTCCATTTAAATATTCTCCATTAAACACACACGCACACAAAAAAGACAACAAAAAAACCCTAAAAATGAGAATTGAAACTTGTTTAATACGCAATGACGAGTTTAATATGAAAACCAATTTTTATCATTTTAAATTATGACCAATATTATAAATAAATCAACCCAAAATATGTAATAAATCTTTAAAATGAGTAAAAAAATAAAATTAAAATAAAATACAGCCCTCTACATTGCGACAGAATAACAAATTCGACCATTTTTTTAAATTTCTCTACTGAGACATTTCATGCGATCATGCCCCCATCGACCAAATTGAAGTACGTCTGTCAATTTTTGCCTGTCACCAAATTAAGTTGAAATTTGTAAATATTGAATAAATATAAGTTTTAGTGTTATTACTATCTTTTATTATTAATCATGTAATAATAATAACTACATGACATTGTGTACAAATTGCACACCTCATAACAGTTACTTCCTATTTCGAATCTTCTTCATGTTTCAACCATATGGATGGATTGGTTTGTACCACATCGTCATTTATCCCTTTCAGCAAAGTTTGGGAGGGATTGAATATTAGTTTTGTTTTTTATTATGTTGAAAAACGATGTGATTTTCTTCGACATCTTTACTTCACAAACCATGTGACATTAGTGCTGTGTTGAAACACGGATCTGACGTCACAGGTTTTGAGCAGTATACCCAAGTCCCAAGTACATCGCTATGTTAGTTTCTTAGAATTTTATATTATCAACCGATATCATTTAATGACAGGTTTTGGCGACTTCAATCCAATAATTACTTCCGGTTATTTAGATCATTCGGAACACGTCGGCCGATTGCAGATTCCGAGTGTTCAAAGTATTATTTATAGCGTCTCGAGACCAATTTCGTAACATTAATCACTGATTAAATTATTGTTATTATACTTCATGTCAGGTCAGATTGGCACCATTGGTTTTAACAATAACTTTTTTCTAGGGATTGTAGAACAAAAAGGAAAACGGTTTTGGAAATAAAAAGGAAGACCTAATTTTTATACAAAATTTCAAGAAAATATACTGAATATTTTTAGCTGGGTTTTTTGGGCACTTTTCAATTACGATTTTTGTAACCGTAGCAACCATATATAATACAAAACATTATGAAGTGAAATTCTTTTGTGTATCATGTACACGTTGCAAAAGGTTTGAAAGGCAGTTGTTTGTCCTTTTGGCACTTATTTTTCAACTGA
>JAULBS010113161.1:0-25507 GCA_032355785.1 Symmetromphalus regularis | reverse complement strand
ACTATAAATTATACTATAACTATCAATGTAATGATGTATGTGATAATTACAATATATTATAATATAAAGAATATAAAACTAGAGATATATAATAGCGTGTATACTACGATAACTATAAATTATACTATAACTATCAATGTAATGATGTATGTGATAATTACAATATATTATAATATAAAGAATATAAAGCTAGAAATATATAATAGCGTGTATACTACGATAACTATAATTTATACCGAAACTATCAACGTAATTATATAACGTAATAACTACAGCGGTATATTATACATATTGTAAAGTTTGCTATATACATACATGTATATACATTTATATTATAAGTAATATTATAACGTATTTGGGATGTATATTATGATAACAATATAGAGGTATATATTATGATAACTATAAATCTATAATTATTTTAACTTCATGTATATAAATATATATTATGTTACTAGTTTACGTTGTATATAAACGTGTACATACGGTCACTATATACCTGGATAACTATAAATGTATAATATACACTATATTAAACTGAATAATTATACACTGCTTGCCTGAGAATTAAATTTATAATGTTAAAACACCAGTTAGGACTACTGCCCCATGACTACCTCTGGATCCACACTTGTGTAAATAGGTTACTCGAGGTGAAACTTTTCATGAAATTGGTTTTATTTATTTATTTATTTGTCTTTTTATTTATTTATTATTATTATTGTTTTCATCTCAGTGGTATTCTCCTCAAGCCGAATAGGACCATAGTCAAGTTGTACCTTTATATATTTATTTATTTATTTAATGACCCCCAGCACAAAAGTAAACATCGGCTATTGAGTGTCATACTGTGTTTACATCAACTTTTGTTTTGTTTTTCTAACGTATATACAATGTTCCTAACATATATACATGTATATAAAGAGTAATGCTAAAACGTGTATTCAATATACTGACTTGAAACAAATTAACAACTAAAAACATGGTGAAGTCAAGTTGTATCATGCATCTACAAAATTATATTATTAAGTGTAAAAGAAATTTAGGAACTGTGTGAGCTTTTGTTCTACTTTCTAATACAATAATTGTGTTGCTAACTAGGTGAATGTAATAAATAACTACAATGACTCTACGATGTTTATTATTCCTTACCTATACAGAGCAGCGTTTGTGAATCATTTTGTGAATGTATTATGTGTAAACTTATCACAATTCATCACTTGATGGGTTTTACACAAATGAACGTTATTCTGTATACTATATTGAGCAGTGGGTGTAAAATCAGTTTATCAAAGTATGTGTACCGATGTTTTGTGCAAATCAGACAAACAAAGAGCTGAATACGTATTGGCAAAAATAGGTTTTATATTTCTGTGGATGTGTCTTATATAATAGAAGAAGATAAATAGAACGAATAAGAACGAAAGAGCTTCCAAAGAGGGGATAATCGTTGTATGTAATTTGGCACGTTCTTTATATGTAGCTCGTAATACTCTGTCCGATTAAGCAGAATGTGGTTTGAGAGTGGAATAAACATCTGTTGGTAAAAATTGTAAACAAAGGTGGTAACTACATCAGCTTTCAAATCAAACATGGTTTATTGTGAGTTACTTGGTGCAGTCTGTACGTGTTATGATAATAATATCCAACAGTGTCATTTCTAACATACATTTATGTCATAAACATCTGTTAGTTGTGTCATAGCAACTAACACAGAACCTGGATGATTATTTAAAGAAACACGTCTGGGACTTGTATAGCTGCTAACCTATAATTTGTTTTATTTAACGATGCCTCTAGACCACATTGATTTTTATCTTATCAGCGGCTGTTGGACGTCAATCATATGGTCATTCTGGCATATTTATTTAGAGGAAACCAGCAGCCGCCATATAGGTTACTCTTTCCGATAAGCATCAAGGAGTCTTTTATATGCACCGTCCCACGGACATGACAGCATATACAACAGCCTTTGATGAACCATTTGTGGACCACTGATTGGAACGGAAAATAACCCAAACTGCAAATGAGTTCACTGAGAAGGATCGATCCCACGACCGACCGCTTTACAGGCGGACACGCTCATAGTCACTTAAATTGTTAAAAACAAAGTTTGTAGTTTTGAGATCAGCCAGGTTAATAAGTGATTTGTGTTTTCTAGAATTCTGTCGAGTCCACGGATGGGTTCCATGGACAATGTTGGCATGGATACGGGCATTATTCCAATCCGACACTCCAGTCTTCCTGGACAGGTTCGCCTTCCAAAGAGGTACGAGACTGCTGGTACCAACAGAAATATGCGCACGCGTAAAGTGAGCCAGGCGCACGCACCACGTGACTGCATTGGAGACCGACTGGACGACCTAATGACGGCCATGATGTGGGTCAAGCAAGAATTGGTAGGTCTACATCTTATATATATATACATGTATATTAATATTAAAAATAAATAATTGGGCCGTCACCTGTCAGTGGATAAACTAGCACTCATAACCCATCGTTCTCGTTCTATATATTCAGGCGTCCATTAAAAATATATCTCCATTCGGAAACTACTAAACACTATGAACTTTTATTTATTTTGACATCTACGGATTTTTCTTTATTTATTTATTTTGTTATGTAGGCTATATCTTCATTCATTCATTCATTGTTATTTCTATATTTTTTTAGTATTTATGTGTATTTTTTATTTTAATTTGAAACACAGTGATTCGGATATCTCTAAATGTTTTTATTGTATTGTTGTTTAACACCCCCCACCCTCCCAACACACAAAAAAATATTTGGCTATTGGGGGTTAAATGTTTTCAAAGCAAACTGACCTGCATTTCATTTCAATTATAATAACTTTCTTTGCACAGTAAATTCTTGATACTGATATTTATTTTCCACATTGTTCAAGCTCCCAGCGTCTGGGCTTGCCTCGGCGTTTTCCCCTCTCATGCTGCGCCCCAGTATTGTATTAATTAGTAAAATATTTTAATCTATTTTTAGATTCTACTACGTCAGCATGACATTTTGTTAAAGAGACAGTTTTTCAATATCCAGGACACAATTCACTCGCTGAGACCGAAGACGCCAGTAAACGGCGACCAGGAAACACAATCAAATATCACATTTCACTCTGATGATAATTACATGTTTGAAAATTTCATAGTACGACCATCCTCCAGTGTGACCATGTTGAACGGTTTTGAGGAATCTGAGGACAGTGACGAAGTTAGCGATTGTTTCCGCCCAAGGACTTGTTCCATGAGAACCTCGCGAGATCTCGCTGCTTTGGCGAGAAGACGTGGAAGTAAAGATCTCGTCTGATACAGTTATTAGACCGAACTGTAAAATGGTTTAAGTTTTGGATTACTGCAATATGACAAAGCACCAAAGCTTAAACATCTTCCTACATAAGTCTTTCCAAAAAGTTAATGTTTAACTTTGTGTTTTTATTAGAGAAGAGATATTGGCGGTGATCAGAAGGTCAAGGACACAGTAGGTACAAGCGCTACCGGAAAACCTCTACATTTGTATTGATGAACATGTATTGGAAGTGAAAACCGCCGATGGATTCTCTAGAGCCCCTACGTACCCTTGTTGAAACAATACCCTCTGTGTGTGTGTGTGTGTGTCTGTGTGTGAGTGTGTGTGTGTCTGTGTGTGTGTGTGTGTGAGTATGTGTGTGTGCGCGCGAGTTCGTGTGTGAGTTCGTGTGCGCGTGTATGTGTATGTGCGTTTCAGATCACATTGATTATTGATTTATTAATCATTTGCTGTTAAATGTCAAACGTTAGTAATGTCGACACGTAGTCAGCACGAGTCAGTCCCATGACGGGATTTGGTAGACTATCTGTTGGACAACACGAAGAATGAATGTTTGATCACTGAGAGTTTGTACCTTGAGGATGAGAATCATTGCACGTTCCTGTATGCCACATCACAATTCCATTAGACTCCTATTCCAGAGAGTTGGTATATAAAGATCGAGACAGTTCTGTTAATCCCATTATCTGACCCAGCACACCGAGTGCTCTGCAAATATCACTGGATAGGTGTACACCACTTACACTGAGGAGGGGGATGTTGCTCAAATGGTAGCGTGTCGGCCCGTGAACCAGTCGGTCGTCGGATCGATCCTTCTCTGTGGATCCATTTGCAGTTTGGGCTATTTTCCGTTCCATCTAGTGGTCCACAACTGGTTCATCAAAGGCTGTGGTATGTGCTGTCCTGTCTATGGGACGGTACATATAAAAGACCCCTTGCTACTTATCGGAAAGAGTAGCCTATGTGGCGGCAGCGGGTTTCCTCTAAAGACATATGTCAGAATGACCAAATGATTGACGTCCAATAACCGCTGATAAAATATAAAATCAATGTTTTCTAGAGGCGTCGTTAAATAAAACAAACTTTACTTTTTTCCACTTACACCGACCACCGGTCTATAACTTGTTCATCGGTTTTCATAGTTTGTCCTATCTTTTCTGTGTGACAGTGCATATAAAACATACCTTGCTGCTTACTGACAAGAATAGCCACAATGTATAGCAGCAGCGATTTTTGTTTCTTCTACTAACACTAACCTCTCGTACAGCACACGTAGCCGAGTTCTGTGTCCATGACAGCGTTCTTGAACCTTACGAAAATAAATTTAATCAACAGACCACTGAAGATGTGAAGACAACTTGCTCCTACTACAGCCAAGCAACAAATGCATATAAAAGATCCCTTGCTGCTTATTGATAAATGTAGCCACACTAATGTGACGGCAGCGGATTTCTTCTCTCTTAGTAACACTAACTACAGTCCTGGACTGATAGCATGGGAATCTGAGGTGTGTGCCTTAGACAGCATGCGTGAACCTTAATTGGATATAAGCACGAAAATAAGTACAAACAACGTTATTTCCTACTAGTATGAGAGTGCCCAGTGGGGCGTGTCTGAATTTTAATTAGACATAGATGTATGCACGTTAAATTATACTATTACCATGACCAAAGGGACACGTGCGCCGACGAGATGTGACCAACACTTTTAAAGTTTTTATTTATTTATATACATATATTCGTCTTGAAGCAATTTGTTTTATTTGGCGAATCATATAGTTATTTATTAAAAAAGAAGATGAAACGGCCAAAAAATAGACTGTGTCCATTTGCCCCTCCCCAAACTCGCGCCGTTATCTCGTCAGAGCGTTTGTTTCTTAAGAACATTTTTGTTGTTTATGGTTTTTTTAGAAATCGCTGTTCAAAAACTTCTTTTATGGCAATGGGTTTGGTGTTGTTTGTATATTAATTTTGACGAATGTTTGTTCATAAATATGACGTGCAAATAAAAATATTATTACTCTGTGTGTTTAGAAGCATATTTTAAATTTTGTTTTCTGTTTGGTATTTTCAACTATTTCAACGAAGGAAAAATTGGTTTTCTTTTGTGGATAACTTAAAGCAGAAGTGAAATATAATACCATTTTGGGCTGTTGTTTTCGTAAACAGTATCTATAAACACCCACTAAAACGAGAGATAAAAAAATTGTTTTGAATTATCCTTTTTATGTTTTAGAAGTTTAAATTTCGTCCGCGAACAGTAGGTTAAAAGCTTTCAAAACCACCATGAGTTATCTCCCCTTCTCTTGCCCGAAATGGGCTGATCTGTGATGTCACGCGAGTCAAGGATATGTTGGCATCGCTAGTAACTGACAGTGAAATGGCTTCAACAATTCATTTTCTTTGCGCACAGCTAGTTTTCAACATGTTTTTAAAGAAGAAACTGAGTATGAGAATGTACCAATATGCCACAGAGTAAGCGTAGTGTAGCAGTACATGTACGAACCGTTACCTTTGTTAAATAAACAGAACAAACATCATACCCTATTTTTACTTTATTTAAAGTAAAAGTTAGAGAAAAAAGGTAAGCATTTTTGGAATCTGTGTTAAACCATTCTTTTCTAAATATTTTCACAAAATTATATTACAAATTAATGAAATAGGACACCAATAACTACAACAACAAATTAAAAAAAAATAATTATAAAGCAACGTCACCCACATGATTTTCAGCATTTTTCGTAATTTATATACATTTTGGTGACCATTTTGATAACCATAGCAACTGTACAGTGTAAAATACTTTCATCATAATTTTATGACTTCACGCCCTTACAATAAATTAAAGCTTTGAGATGTTATAATTTATTAAAATAGATTATCTAAACAATGCGGTTGTCTATTGTGATTTTGAAACTGATAAACGTAGCGCGTGTCTACTATATCATGACACAATGATAAAACAACAATGTAAATGTTTTAGCCATAATTTCTTTTTAATTGAAGTTAATGGTTGCCATAAAATAATAATAAAATGAAGAAGAAAAAGAATGAAAGAAACAATTTCTGTACGGTACTTAATGAAATTAATGAATGTTTGTTTAAACTGTTGTTTAAACTTCAAAAATAAAATAAATAAATTTTCTTTTTATTCACGTTTGTTAAATAATTATCATATTCTGACGTCACCACAAAGTTTTTATTCAGAAACATAATATTTCATGTCTTGGATCAATTAATCGCCATTTTGAAGAATTTGACATTTTGACAGAACTGATTTTGCTGAAGATTGTCATTTCAATTTATGCTGTAACAAAGATGAAACAAATTAGGTAGATTTTTCATGCCTAAAAACCTAAACGTGCACAATGTTAATACCAGATACTCGGGGTCAGATTTAGACATTGGGGGAGGGGGCGGGATTAGAGGAGGGCAAGGAACTTCAGGTCCGAGGCCCCCTCAACATAGAAATTAAATTACATGATATAAAAAATGAACTAAAATGAATGAATAGAACTAATTTAATAATATTACATTGTATTGTAAAGGAAGTCTTTAGTCTGTGGGCACCTCTGGCAGGGGGAACTTGTAATATATATTACAACGGCTGCACTGATTGTGTTAATAAAAGTTTCAAGACGATATCATAATTATTGCTGTTGTTAATATTTGGTATTTAACATAATAATTGATTTTTGCAAAAGATTACTAGGAGTTAAACGAACTACCAATAACTCAATGATATATGCTGAACTTGGTGGTGTACCACTACATGTTAACAGAATATTTAACATGATAAAGTACTGGTCCAGAGTTTTAACCACAGAGCTGTTACTTATATCTATATGATTGTGTTGAAAGAAACTGGGCTTATCATGTTAAATATGAATTGTCTAGGATCAATCAATATATAGATTCTACTCACTTGCTTCTTATTAAACAAAGACTATTAGACCAATCAGGTAATTAGAGGCCAAATCCATTATTCTCCTAAATCCTATTACAAACATTTTATTTATGACAAACTGTATGATTTGCAATATTATTTAAATATGTTCCTGTACATTTTAGAAAAAGTATTACGAAATATCGTCTATCAGCTCATAGTCCAGTTCCTTTAGGACAGATGCTATTGTATACATCATATATTCCGATGATGCTTGTTAAGACTCACACTATTGATTTTGATTGTAATTCATAACCATATACCTCCCACAATTTTTAATTACTTTCTTGTTTACATTTAAATTTGCCCCCGTAGGGGCGATCAAAAATTGAACGTGCCGCCCAATTAAGGGCGTCAGTTCGGGGTATTGGGAATAGTTTTCAACTAGCAATAACCACGCCTCGGATAAACCTCATTGGCTATGGTACCGCCACTGCGCAAAGCTAGCGGCTTGCGCTGATAAAACTATTTATAAAGCGCCAGGACGAAATATCGAGACTGGTGTGTTGGATATTTGAATATTTGCATATTTAATGCTATTATTAATTATAACTTAAAGCAAAAATAGATGCCCAAATATTTTCATAACATTAATATCTTTCTAAACATTCTGCTATGAAACATTTTAACATTTTAAATAGTTTTACAGTCTACATGAACTTTTAAATTATAAAAGTAAAAATTCGATTATGTCCCTTTGTAAATGGTGAAACGTGATTCATACATGCCATTTATTATGAAATTTATGTCCCGAGAGAAATAATTTTTTTCTTTGTCCCGAGCTTTAGCGAGTGACAAAGGAAAATTATTTCACGAGGGACAGAAATTTCATAATAAATGGTAACGAGTTTAATATTCTATTTATTAACCAAGCCATATGCTATTGATTTTCCCTAAAATGCTTTAGGCTAGCTGCCCTGTTCGTTGAAACACACAATTATGAAATACCACACAGACAGTGCACATAGCAACGTTAGTGTGTTCACCCACCTTTAAAAATAGTCACTATTTAATATATATTTTATCACGATTTTTTTTTTTTCACAATATATTTTTAAATAGCAATTTATGTTTAAAACGATGAAGTTTTACGATTCACTGCGTTGCTATAGGAACAAAGTTTGTGATGCGTATGAATGTCAAGATCAGTTTCATTACCATCAGTTTTAGTACGAGAACTTTCATTGGATAAACAGAACATAACTACCCAATAAAATTAACGGTTAAACCGATGTATAATAATGCTACTGAGACATTATGAAAAAGGTACATTAAATGCCACGTGATCGTAATACATGATATGTGATAACACTGTACACTATCTGGTAACAAACCTCAATAACAGAACAGGGTATTTTGCTGCAATTCAAGATCATTTATTCCATTTGGGAGACATAGTGGTAAAATTACCAAACATTCCCATCGGAAAAGTATGAACATTTTGCTAAGCAAATGTTTACATTTTGCCAACTCAGTGGTGTTTTTGGGGAAATCTGGAGTGTCTTGAAACGGATTCTACCTACATTGACCTTGGAAACAACACCTGGATCCTGAGTAGTGTGTGTCCGCCACGTGCCTGAATCACCTCCCGACAGCCATTGTCGTAGCTTGGGTCTTTTTTCTAGTGAGGCAAACTTTGACAAAAGTTTTTATTTCTCGTATTTTATATTAATCACATTAAAAAAAATTCTTCCAAAAAATCTAGTGAGGCAATTGCCTCATTGCCTCAATGGAAGCTACGCCACTGACAACATTTCCTCATCGATATCACCAGTTTGTGAAAGAAGTTCACAGGTAGAGTGTTCCATTCATCTACCATGACCTGAGTTCTCCGAGGTTGGGCACGGGCTGGTTCCTCCTAAAAATACACTTACCAATGGCGTCCCAGACGTGCTCAATAGGGTTGAGATTAGAACTAACACTCGGCCAATCAAGGGATTCAATGTCATATTGCTGCTTGAGGTCAGTTATGATACTCGCACGATGAAGGCGTGCATTGTCATCCTGGTAGATGTGTGCAACACGTGGGTTGGCATGCAGGAAGGGTATCAGAGTGTGTTCGAGGATTTCTCGACCATTCTTCTCAGCTTTCATTGATCCTTGGATGACTTTGATGTCCTCCTTCTGATCGTGAGAGAAGGCTGCCCACACCATGACCGATCAACCTCCACCGTCTACTGTTGGAAGAATATGTGGATTGAGTTCAGTACTGGGAAGACGTTGGACACGTAGACCACCATCAGCAACAAAGAGGTTGTTACTGGACGCATCAGACCAAATGACATGACACCATGTGTGCAGTCCAATTTTGGCGTGCCTCTGCCCAGGATAGACGAAGGCGCTTGTGATCATCTGTCAGTCGAGGTCGTTTCAAACTGGACGACAAGCTTGTAGGCCAATAGACATTTGTTGACCAGCTCCCGTCAATTTTTATTTTAGCAAAAAGTTCATTCCCGTCGCTTGCTGCCACCATTGGCGTAGTTGATTCGTAGACCACAGAACGGTTCCTGACGTGCCATACGAAGTAAATGTCTATCATCCCTCAAATTGGTCATTTTACGATGACCTCGACCAGCGGCGACCTTGACATCACCTGTCTGACAGTGTTTTTTCAGCAGCCTGCTGATGACACTGTGACAGATGTGCACACGTCCCACAATCTGTCGCAAGGACATACCACCTCGTCTCATTCCAATAATTAGCCATTTTGTAGCATCTCATAACTGATTACGAGCCATTCAATCGACTTCCAAACTTGCACACTACTAATCCTTGCATGCACGCACAGTACTAATCATTGCATGCACGTGCATTTTGTTCCTGACCTGGATAGCCAAATATATAGGCCTTGTATCTTTGTTATTTATTCAATTTAATCATTCAGATATTTTCATCTATATCATATCCAATCTGGTGTTGCTTCAAATTTTTCCATCAGTATATATACCGAAGTTATAGTTTGAAGGTTTTAGCTGGAAAAGGCATTTCAAAAACCTTGGATTTTCCAAAAATAATTATAAGGGGGGCATGCCTCTACACGGACCTCTCAGCTCTGTCCTCCCCTTTCAGGAAGTGATTGTCGCTCATGATTGAGGGGCCACTTATCTGGTTATACTAGCCTCTAAATTGACTCTTAAAATAGTTGGAAATCTGTTTGAAAATCATTGATTTTCCTATTATTAATATTATTTTCAAAAATATTTTAAAGACAATTTATCAATTGGAATTGAAATCTGTGTACATAGTATAATTCATTAATTCCATGCCTAGACTTAGTCAAGAGTCCAAGAGCGTAACCACAGACACAGGCGGATTCACTTTCTTTGATAAACCAGCTGTTGACCACAGGTCAGTGTAAGTGGTATACACCTACCCAATGAGCTGTGCAGCACACTCACTCTATGTTGGAGCTGGTTCTGAGATTTAAAATTCCATGCCTAGACTTAGTCAAGAGTCCGAGAGCGTAACCACAGACACAGGCGGATTCGACATCAAGGATGTGGACCTTTAGCTATTTGGATCAGTGACATCCTTATCTTGTTTGAGCAGACAGAAAACTTCAGCATATTTCTATTATCCAGCCGACCAAATTAATTGAAAAGCTTTAATAATTCTATTTTCATTTTTGTTAACAAATGCATTTTAAAACTGTTAAAAAGCAGGTGATAGGCATTCTGGTTATTATCCAATCTACTTCTGTTTTAATATTTTGGTTCATTCTTTCATAACCATATTAAACATTTGAGTCACTCTATTTTAATCATTTTGGCAATTATTTGGCTCAAATTGTATAAATTTGTAACAATGCTTTATTAATAAACCTGGCACCTCAGTCTTTGTTGGTATTTTCCCAACTTGTGTTTTCGTAAACATAAACTGGAAAAGTCAGCAAAGACTGAGGCCCTAATTTTGTTATTTCATATTTCTTCAATATCATTTATTATGTACTTAATATCTTTATATTATCAGGGCATGTGCAGCCGGAGGACAAGGGGACATTTGCCCCTCCCCCACAATAATCTGCAGTGCCCTTTCTTTTGTAAAAATATCTACATTATGTTGTTGGTGCCCTTCAAATTGAGCTACTATTCAGTCTGGCTCCTACCCCCCCCCCCAATATTTAAACGGCTGGACTGTATTTTCAGGAGAGTTAAAACTTTTAATGTGCCTTTCATTATTATTTTCTTTTAGCAACAAGTTCAATTACATCCAGTCACATTGATGTTAAAAATATGTTCTAATAGAGGTTTCTTTTGTCATTTCATGCAGTAACAAGTGATTTTGTATGTCCACCTTTTAAACAGACAGGACAGCAAATATAGATTTTTACTAATTGTGGACAACCTTCTCAGTTGGAAAATGAGACAAATAGGTCCACAAAAAGGTGTTGATTTTACGACCCACACACCTTGGACTATAACAATGGCATACAGTTTATCCAATAGTTAAACATCTTTTAGTAGCAAACTTCATACATAAAATCAGTCTTTAAAAAAAATATTCAGTTTCTGCAATCAATTCCACACAAATATGACGAGTCTTTAAGAAATAGTTTCTACAATCAGTTCTCGTAACTTTTCATTATATATTTTTATGACTGCAACTTCAGCCACCTTGAATTAAAAAAAATTATTTGAGAAGTATGATAGATCAGGCTATTAATATTAGTAAAAATATTAGTCTGATTTGGATGGTGATCTTATTCTAATGGGACTAATTTTTTCCCCATCAATAAAAAAAAAATAAAAAAATAAAAAAATTCTACCTTTACACAAGTCAGTTATTAAATGTTAGTTTCTGAGAGATTCAGTGAACTACAATAAAAATGTTTGTCACGAAAGCAAATCATATCAACTGAACAAATTACACTGCAAGGTACTAGTATCACAGACATGAAAATATTGATTAGTTTAGATTTTTCAACGTGGTTGCACCAGTATAATGAACAAATAAATTAAAATTAGCCTGTGATGTAGAACACATTAAATTTAGTGTGATGTCCCTCAATTTTCCTTATCTAGTGTGGTTTTAACCTACAGTAGCGGACCCAGAGGTGTCCAGACCCCCCCAACCCCCTTTTTCAAGAACTTTCATATATATGTCGTGGTAGAAACTGGAATCTGGTAGAATCTGAGATTCTACCAGTAGAGACTGAATTCTTTCTACCGATAGAATCTGAGATTCTACTAGCTATGATACAACAGATCTGACAAAGAAAAGCATACAAGAAAAACAATACTGATATTAATGTCTGTAATATTAAAATAAAGATGTCTAATATGAGTACATTCTTTTCTTAGCAATTCCTGTAGACTGCCAAAATGTTTGTATTAATCGACAGGACCAAAATAAATAAATAATTAGTGTTTCTGGGGCAGATTTACAGAATGAACATTTGTCATCTTGTTGAATTTGTATTTTAATGAGAAATGTGTTTGCAGAAAGTATTTATTGACAGTTGTACTAGTCTGTAGTGTACTGTAACCATTTTAAATTCGTATCCTTAGTTATTTTGTGGAAAAGGCTATATGTTTTTTCCCAATTAAACAAGTTAGAAAGTAAAAGTTCATTAACCCATTTCCTCTGAGAGATTGGTTTACAGTTATTTTTGGAAAGAATATTATAAATTCTCTGACAACCTTTTTTTTTATCTTGCAACAGAATTTTTATCGGAATAGGTATTGATGGTCTTGATATATTACAGTAACTGTTGTAATTATCAAAAATATATTTATTTTTAAAGTCCTGTACAACATTTAAAAGTCCTTATATTTCAATAAAATTAGTATCTTTTACTATATTTTGTATATAATTTAATTTTTGTATCTTGCCTTCATTGTCAATTAGGTTATATATAAAAACTATTCCTTGTGTCCATTTTGATTCTTTCTGCATATGTCTTTGAAACCATGAAACTTTCAATGCAATTATTTTTATTTTAAACATTTTAAGTCCACCTTCATATTGTTTTGTTATTATGTTGCACTTTATTTTGTCTATTGTATAATATTAGAACTATTCCAGATAAATTAAAAAACTAAATTGTTTAATTCTTTGATGATTTGGTCTGCTGGGTTAGGTAAAGTAAAAATTAAATGGTTAATTTTTGCCATTGTTAAACTTTTTAATACTACAATTCTACCAAATGGTGTTAATAGTCTTTTAGACCATAGTATCATTAATGTTTTATTTCTCTTATTTTGTTGTTGTAATTAATTGTTACCATGTCTGTAAGATCAGTAGAAAAATCAACACCTATAAGGGTAAACCTTCCTTTTTCCCCAAGGTCAAATTAACATCTGGACAGAGTTGCTATTTTTACAGCTACCAAACCAAATGATCTTAGTTTTCTCAATATTTGCATGAAGACTGGAGACATTTGCATAGAATTTTTGAAATGCCTTTGACATGCTGTTTTTAAATAAATTAATATCAGCAATTTTTTTCTTGTATGTTGTTCTCTACGCAAATTCTCTCACTGATTTCATTCAGAACTGGTAGAATCTCAAATAATTTAATATCTGTATTATTTTTCTTGTATGTTTTTCTTTGTCATATCTGTTGTATCAGAGCTGGTAGAATCTGAGATTCTGCTGGTAGAAAGTAGAATTCCAGTCTCTACTCAACTGATATCATTTAATGACAATGATGGGGGAAGGGACAGGTGGATGTTAAACAAAACATCATCAAAAGTTTTAGCAACTTCAAGGTAATGTTGCCAGTTATTTAGGTAATTCGCAGGTTATTTAGGTAATTCGGAATACATCGGCTGATTACTTAATGGAGAATGTAAGAGGAAGTGTGGATCCGTGAATAATAATTTACCTGTAGCGGGTCTATTAATAGATTTACCCTGTAAATGCAGTGGCGACTGTTCAGTTACCGCTAGGCATATGTAAGCACGTGTATGATCTTGAAACTGCACAAAATATGTGCATTTTAAACGTACATCATCGAACTGATTTTTGTATCGGACAAAATGACTGCTAATATTAAATTTGTGAGAGTCAAAGTTTGACAAATGACAATTTTCTACCAGACAATGTCCGTGACTGAGCACTTATTTCCAGGCTTGCAGTTAACTGATTAGTGGCGTTGGCGAGATAAAGACAGAAAGATAACTATTTTTAATATAAAACATTAAACTTATAAATATCACACTTTTAATCGTCCTGTTTTTCTATAATCAAATTATCTATGCATGAAGGTGAATTGTGAAAATGTAAGCACCTTTAAAACATCCTGGGGAAAGCCCTGACACTGTCACACCCACAGAAAATAGCATAAAATGTAATGCATGTCAGAATTTTATTTTAACAATCAGATGCTTTGCAGCTACTTCATATAATTTCATTTTAACCTGTTATTTCAATTCTTAATGACATCAATTTGATCAGACATAGACTTGTCATGGCCAGTGGCATTCTCGTAAGTAACATTCAGATTTGTACACAATCAGCAAATTTACAGACAGCACCCAATCACCATCTTCAGTTTTATGCAGGAATTATCACTTCATTCCGTCAACGTGATTCACAATGATAACACCAACTGGCTGCGAGAGCCTGAGAGGTGAGTTCTGAAATTTTGTCCATAATTTTAGTTCCAACTTTTGTTTTTAATGCAAAGTGTTGAAAAATCTATTTTTGGGCTTTGAAAATACAGATACCAAACCAATTACATTAAGAATGTTCATAGTTTACTAATCTGAGACTTGCACACCCTCAAAATAGGCCTACTCTCTAGCAGAAACCCTCGGTTTTGGACGCTCACGACCACTTCCTATTCACCATTTTGACTCATGCAAGTCTACTTGACCCTTCATTAATTACAGCGATAAGCTACACAAAATAACCACGTAAAAAACTAATAACGAGATTGTTCCAGGTTTACTAATAGCGCCAGTATAGGTAATACTTACTAAGTACTAATGGTTGACATAAAAAATGCACATTAATAAAGTGCAAACGATTATTTTTACTAAATTAACCATACAAAATGCACGCGTCGTTCTTAACGCCTATAAAGTTACCTCCCTTCTTGTTTAAGAAATCGGAATATGTCTCGCCTTTTTCCGTAAAACGTCAATCGGCACTACTCGCATATTTTCGTAAAAGCATAAAATTAATTTACTTTTTTCTACAAAGCTTTTTTTAGTGTGATTCAGGAGTATAGGTCCATTGGCATTTTATATTTATGTGGAAGGGGGGGGAGAGGGGATATTAAATCACTGGATGACAGAACTCTCTCATGCGCGGTTCCATGGAGTAAGCCCCACCTTAATTTTCGGGCAATGAACATTTTTCCTGCGTAAACCCTTCGGCGCTCGCAAGGTCGGGCTTTGCCCTCAATAGTTGCCCCCCCCCCCCCTCCATTCACAATTGCTGGAACGGCGCCTGTCTCTAGACCCTCTACCACAGTCTAGAAGAATAAAAAAATAAATTTTAAACCGATACTTTTATCCTCTTACATGTATGCATTTATATTTGAATATTAATTCTTATATGTAGCCTACTTGTTTTTTTAAAATTCTTCTTTATAAGATTCATATATAAAGGAAATAAAGAATTTCATTTTTAATTATGAAACTGTAATGAAAAATCTAACCTTCCACGCGGTGTTTACATATTGATAGTGTGCTGCACAAAATCTTGTCTGTTGTTCGTTTCAACTTAATTGAGTTGAATTTCAAAAATATATTTTTGAACGTTCTATTTTTAATGTTTATTTTTCATAAATTTCTATATTTACATAGGTATATACATAGCAGTACGGGTTCCCATTTGTGTGTGTGTGGGGCGTGGGTGTAGGTGGGGGGAGGGGGGCGAAGTAAATTTTTGATCGAGTTTAAGGATTTTAAAAGGAAATGCCACTTTAATATTTGCTTAATTTTGTTTATTATTATTAGGCTAATTTAATTAATTATTATTATTATTGATTATTTATTTATTATTATTAATTCTTAATATATTTAAAATGTTTTAATGATTAACTTAAATTCGTATGATGTTCTTTACCATCCATCTCCCATCTGCGTAGGCCTACACTTTGTATACTAGTAAATTTATAGGAACATGCTTGTAATTTTGAATGACCCCATTATTGTAATTAATGTTGACAGCAAAAGTAGGTTAATAATATTAATAATATGTGATGATTTATTTGTTGAATTGAAATTGAAGTAATTCTAAAGCGGGACGCGTCAGTGAAGTAAAATTGCCAAGTTAAAAAAAAAGAAAAAAGTCCTATTCAAAATTATAGATAACCGTATTTTTGCTTATTATATAAGAGTGGTGAATATCTACCTAATATAAACCTGAACACTGTAATAGCATTATCATGACCTTTTACTACAAACAAGTGACAGAAAAAATAAATGTCAAAAAGTTGTCTTTTATAGAAGAAAAAAATTCATTCTGAGGAACTTTTAACAAATAAACAGGTACTTTGAAATAAACTTCATGTATATGCAGACTCCGTTCAGGGGTGATCTCAAAAATTATTTGTCACCGGCAGAACTGGTGTCAGAATCACTGTTCAAGTTAATTATAACTTTATCAACCTGACGAGATCCAGCGTGTAAAATTACCAGTTGCTTGCCTTTACCAGATGGAATGTTCGAAAAATCTTATGGTAGCCACATTCTTTCTGTCGTATGATTTTTATTTCCTCATGTTTCATCTAAATATACAATGTAATAATCTGATTGTTTGTATGTTGCAATTTTTTGTAAATAATCACATCGCTATTCAATCACGAAACGCTCCTCTTTAAACAAAAGTCGATTTTCACCAATTTTTTTATAAATACATTTCAAATCTAATAATATTCTTGTTAAAGTAGCATTTGAAATTTTTATTGTCATATATTTCTCTCTGAATTCGTTTGATAGTAGGTGCCTGCCTATTCCTATATAATTTATGAAATACATGTTGAATTACCAATTTGTCAAATTCATCAACAATTGATTTTCGACCTTGGGTAGTTTTGACCTATGAGATGGCCCCTGTGGGTTTACCTTTATTTATGATGTGACAAATTGAGCAGGTGACAGTCCAACCGCCCTAGCTGTCCTGTCCATAGCTCTATTTATATTCGATAATTCCATCGACTGCTTCCATTTTTAACATGATTTGTATGGCAATGTACAATTAAGGTTTAAGCAAGCTCTCAGGAGCTCACGTATATCAGCTATATGTGCTATCCAGAACTGGAGGTAATGGTTAATAGTGATAGAGAAATCGGTGTAGTGATTTCACATTTTGTTCATTGAGCTGTCTAAACTCGCTTTGGCCCAGAGTCTGGGTGGCAGCCAGTACCGGATTGAGTACTTTACACCCATAACCATTTCACTATTACACCAGTAAGGCCAGTTAAATTATCGAAAGTTATAAAAATTTATGTTATTTTTAAGTATACAATTAAGAAAGCTTGACTGTATCATTGTACCTGGCAAAAATTGTGAACACGCCTGTCTAATGTAGTCATTATAATTTCATCATGTTATAGTTTGTTTCAAAGTACCTATGTTTATTAAGTTCCACAAAATGATTTTTTTTCATCTATAAAAGACAACTTTTTGACATTTATTTTGTCTGTCACTTGTATATAATAAAAGGTCATTGTAATACTAATACAGTTTTCATGTTTATATTAGGTAGATATTCACCACTATTATATAATAAGTAAAAATACGGTTATGTATAATTTTGATTAGGACTTTTTTCTTCTTTTTTTTAATATCATTCGTATGTGAGCAGGGAGCTGGATATAACTCAAGCGGTAGCGTGTCCGCTTTTGAAGCGGACGGTTGGTCATCGGATCGATCCTTTTAGTGGACTCATTTGCAGTTTGGGCTATTTTCCGTTCCAACCAGTGGTCCACAACTGGTTCATCAAAGGCCGTGGCATGTGCTGTCCTGTCTGTGGGACGGGCATATAAAAGACCCCTTGGTGCTTATCGGAAGGAGTAGCATATGTGGCGGCAGCTGCTTTCCTCTAAAGAAATATGTTAGAATGACCATATGATTGACGTCCAATAAATAAAACAAACATTTTTTTTTAATAAGCGTTGCTAGACAATTTGACCAGTACAAGTTCTAATACTGACAGAGAAGTCGTATAAAACATTTTGTAGAGTTCTTTGGGGAAAAATAATAAAACCCAAGTAATTACTAGAATTTGAGAACATAAATTTCACTTTCAATGACCGCAGCTGATTTCAATACACTAAACCCAATTAGCACTATGAAACTACCGATATGATTAGGGACATGGGTGTCCTCCCAAAAAATAGACATTTCATAAAGAAGACGCCTTAAAACAACACAAGACATGGTTGAATACAGTCCTAATTACCAGCCTTTTACCTTGAATGGTAATTAATGGAATAATCAGAACAGAACAGAACTTTATTACACTCATATTTATACATTATAAAGGAACAAGATAGAGTTAACGGGAGCTCAACATTATAAATGGTACACAATATATATGAACTAATTAATATGGGCAGTATATATGTTACAGTCAAAGTGTGTAATCAGGCATCTCACGAAATGCCCATTACCGTGGCGCAGTGGTTAAGCTATCGGACTCGAAGCTGGTTGGTACTGAGATCAAATCTTAGTCGAAGCATGGGATTTTCAATCTTAGTATCGGCTCCAACCCAGAGTGAGTGCTCCGCAAGGCTCAGTGGGTACGTGTATACCACTTACACCGACCAGTGGTCCACAACTGGGTTAAAAAAGGCCGTGGTATGTGCTATTCTGTCTGTGGGATAGTGCATATAAAAGATTCCTTGCTGTTTATAGAAAGGCAGCGGGTTTCGTGTCTCCTATTAACACTAACCTCTGTCCTGGACAGACAGCACAGGAACCTGGGTTGTATGCCCAGGACATAATTGGGTATAAACACGAAAATAAATACAACCAACCGATACTGTATTTTGGTAGTCACTTCACCAGTGACATCTAGGATTGCTGTCAGAATGACGCTTGATATATTTGAATTAAAATTTAAAGGGGATTTATACAAAAGTATGAACATTGTCCAAAACACCTCATTCCAAAGGATTATATTACGAAGCCACTATTCCTTATTTTATTATGTTCTAATAAATGTGTGGGGCGTATATCAGGGAGCTAGGGGCAACGTAAATTATTTTGGGACTCATCTTTTTCGAATTCTGTAATACTGAAAATGTGACCGGGTAGGGCATTTTTGAGTAAAAGTTGGTATCCAGTCCTATTAACCTGTTTTTTTTTGGGGTGGGTGGGGGGTGGGTGCTGATTACGAAAAAATAGGATATCAAGCTGAATTAAACATAATTTACCCCCCAAAAATTAAGATTAAAATATGACTAATTTGCTATAAAATAATCATCTTTTAACAGATGGAACAAAATAGTACCTTTCATGAAGGATTATGGGGTGTGTGTGCACGGGTACTCCCCTTGGCCAACAGACTATATCAGTAATATACATATCAATAGCAATATTTCAAAATATGGTATCTCGTTATGTTTTAATGCTATGTAGCTACTTTTGGTGACAAATGAAAGCTATGATAATTCAAAATAAAAGGAGCTAGTAAATATATCACTTACAGGTGCATGTGGATCCTATCTGGCCCACGGGTTGTCATAAATATATAGATTGTGGCAGCCATCTTGATATTTTTCAGTTAACTGGCGGCCATTTTGTTTTCAAAATGTCTTTTTATTAAATTTGTTCATCCTAAAGTGACAGATGGAATAATTTGGAAACACTTTTGTAAGGTGAAATGTTTAGTCAGAAAAACTAGCGATTTTGGCGGCTATTATGTTTTTCGATTTTGCGGGTCAAAAACTAAACATTCAGCTTGGTATCCTATTTTTTCGTAATCAGCACCCCCCAAAATAGGTTAATAGGATTGGATACCCACTTTTACTCAAAAATGCCCAAATCACCCTTAAATAACCCCTTTTTAAAATATTGTCTAGACTATTTTGCTTTTCATAACAATACATATTCATTATCTATTGCCAGTTTCACACTAAGTAGACATTACTCTGAAGAACAAGACATTTCATAAAACAACAGGCATTTTGCATTTCTGGATTTTTGAAAATTAAAATGGACAGGAAATGTTGGTGTCATGATGGGGTACTATCAAGTTGAATTTGCTCATGTATGCCATGTTCATCCAATCAGAAAAATAAAACACTGTGTTTATGTATCTAGATATTATCATGTTATCATGTACTTGATAATTATGCAAGGAGATATAAAACAATATATAAGATATAAGTTTCAATGCCACCTTATTTTTATTCATCCTCCAACTGTCTAGTTATTTCGCGAGGAGTGAAAGATAATGTAGCAACTATGATAAATATAATGATAAGATAAATGACTTTGTGGACAGTTAGTATATAAACTGGACATTTACATTTTAAAAATTGAACTGGAATAATTTTGAATATTTCTAGGACTACACTAATACTGACTGGTATGAGTAGTTATTGACGTTCTAATAATTATAGATGTTTTACTTGTATAAGATTGAACTGGTTGGAAATATATTAAAGTATAATCCTTAAATGTATGAAGTATGTAATGTATGATTATGGTGAAAAATAATAAACTATAGAAGCACACGTTTTTTTTTTTGCGTAATAATGTTTTTTTTAGCATGAATGTTTTTAAATTTTAACTTGTTAGATCATAAATTTCTAATACCTCCAGTGTACTAAGTGACAAAAGAAAATCACATATTTTTATTATGCAGAATTATTTAATAAATTCAAAAGTATCTGCTGTGATACACATCAAACATTTCTAAATGTAATGGCTTTAAAGGCCCATTTTCTATTCGTGTTGTCTACATACATGCTTGGCAAACAACATACAAATGAATCCTTTCATTTCAGTCATTTCGTATAATTACTGGACGCGAACTGACTGAGATTTTTTAGGCATTTCGTGAAATGGTCGAGTGAAACGGGCATTACGCGAAATCACTGAAATTTTCAGGCATTTCACGAAATGCCTGATTACGCACTTTGACTCTAACATATATATGTATTACAAATAAATGTTGAGAATTTTCAGCAATATTGTTGGGTTTTAAATTTAAATTAAATGTTTTTTTTTATTTCAATGTGTAACAACACTCTGGAACGTTATATACACAGTTGATAATCTTTTTTAGCTGTTCGCAACTTGGACGCAACGAGGATTAAGTAGGAATAGATAGATTTTTTAACGCAAGTAGGATTTGCTGCATGCAGCATTTCCTCCTTGCCACAAAAACATCGGATCGACCACGTAGATAGGATGCAGATTAATCTGAGATACACCGCCTACCGACCCCCTACCACTCGCAGAATAGTTTGCCTTAAATTGCTACTCGCAGACTAGTTTGCGGAAAGTCTCAGAACAGTCTGCGTTTGATCGGCGAATAAACAAAATAATTAGAATTTCTTTGCAGACTGTTAGCAGATAAGACGCAGACTAAACAATTCATTTCCCCCCAATTTTTATATTTTCCTCCTCGATCGGTTGCAAATTGTTCGCAGACTGTTAGCAGAGTGATTGCTTCCTAACGCAGAATAGTCTGCGATAGGGTAAGGTTTTGTCGAAATCTCAACTTGAACGCAGCGGTTTTTTTTAACGGAAATCCATCGTGAACACGACTTAAGCCCGGTGTGACCCGGCCTTTAGTTTGAAAGGGAACTTCAGAAAAAAGGTGGGTTCGTTCGAATCTCGACCTCCCTAACCCCTCCTCCCCCGGCTACGGGCAGTCTATTTATTAGTCTATTTATTTTACTCTAGATGATCCATCCTTATTCAACATTTATTTCTATAATCATCTTTCCTTATTTAACATTTTACTCTAGATGATACACCCTTATTCAACATTTTATTTATATATGATCCACCTTTATTCAATATTTTACTCTAGAGTATCCACCATTATTCAACCTTTTTATTTTTATATGATTCACCCTTGTTCAACCTTCTTATTTCTAAATATTTCCTTATTCAACATTTTACTCTATGTGATCCACCCTTAATAAGTTATTCAACCTTTTTTTTATGATCCACCCTTATTCAACATCTTACTGTAATTATTCACCCTTATTCAACCTTATTTCTACATGATCCACCTTTATTCAATCTTTTACTCTAGACGATCCACTATTATTCAATCTTTTACTCTAGATGTTCTAACGTTATTTACATTTTCCCTATGATTCACCCAAATTCAACTATTTATTGTTGATGATCTACCCTTATTCAATATTGTACTCCAGATGATCTAACCTTATTTAATTTGTTACTTGAGATCCACTGTTATTCAAATTTGTATTCTATATAGTCCATCTTACTCAATGATTCATTCAAAATGATCTACCCGTATTCAATTCTTAGGGGTCGAATTTCACCAAGGCATTGAGGTATTTGTCGTGCCGCCTTGCCTCTTGGCCGCAATGCCCTCTCAATTCCACTTCTAACAAAGGCAAATATTGCTGTGCCCTTTTTCCCCAGTTTGCTTCGATGGTCTTTCACGAAGTACCTCATAATCGGCCGTCAGTTAGTTGACAAGACAACAAAAACATTGACTCATAGGAAACTTACATTTGCCGTTGTGCTCCTGATATGTCCTCAAAATTGCCTCGATGTCTTCTTGATTCCAAGGAATTCAAGGCAGTAGTCGTGGTGTCCCTGAAACCGGTTCGATCCCTGAATTTTGTATTCTATATTATTCTCACAGTCATCTTTTTACTCTGCATGATCCACTTTTTGAAACTTTAATTCTATATGATCTATTTCTCGATCTGTATGTGACATCTTTAGTCAACCATTTCCTTTAGATGATCCATTTTCTTTCAAATTTTTGGAGGTAGATACACCCTTATTCTACTTTCTTTGCATTATCCACCTTTTTATTATTATTAAACTGTCAGTATGGATTTATTTTCTAATTGTACCATCTGGACGCTCACAACTCACGAAGGAGTGTGTTTATTTTCTGTATATATTATTCTATTTTTATCATTTGTTTGTCCTATCATTACAAACATGTAACAAAGACAAAACCATGTTGAAAAATTAAATAATTAATCGGTTAATGTGTTCGTATGTTGTTGGATGGTGTTTTTGTTTTTTGTTTCATTCTTTTCAAAGACCCAATAGCCGGTTTACTTTTATGCTGGGAGGTTAAATAAATAAATATTTTCAAAAATACACGATTTGCGACACATTCAACAGAAGAAATATACTACCATTTTTTGTTTAACGACACCACTAGATCACATTGATTTTCAAATTATCGGCTATTGGATGTCAAACATTGGTAATTTTGACACGTAGTCAAGAGTGAGCTAGCATCCTATTGGTTTTGAACCACTGTCTTCAGCCGGTGGGTCCGATGTTCAACCACTGGAGCACAGGGGTTCGTTGGTTGTATTTATTTTCGTGCTTATATCCAATTACGGTTCAAGCACGCTTTTTAATGAAACCATCTTAATTATGGATGTCAAACAGGGCGTGGGAGGTAGCGTGTCCGCCTGTGCCCCTCTCCCACTTTTGAGGTATTTCGTATATTTGTATTCATTTTCCAATATAAATATATATATGTGTCTGGATGTGCCCCCGACCCCACACCCATTTTCGGCACCTTCTTACACCATTGTTTTGTGAAAATAATCTTCAATTGTTCTTTGCATTTTCGGACGCATTCTGCGGTACGTCAACCTTCAAATCAGTACCGTTATCCAAAACAAACACATCATCGTCTGCCTTAGCATCCAGAACTGCCGCATAGTTCCCGCTTGAAAGCAGAGGCCTTCTGGAATTAATACCATCACGGTCCTTCTGTCGTCTGCCAGGTTGCTTAGGAACGGGTAGATTGGCGCGAATTTCCGACCAAAAATTGTTAATCTTGCGTTTATTTTTACAATCAGTTCCAGGCCATTTAACAGTTTTTAATATTTTAGGAATGTGTTTAAGAGTTTCGTTTTCTCGAGAGTCTTCGTTCAACTGTTTCTTAGCTTGATGCCAGAATGTTGCTGGTATCGGTTCCTGTTCTATGACAATGATGTGGAGCCCGTTGTACATGGCGGCAACGTTGAACAGATGTGAGAAGATGTTGTCAATCAGCTCAGCCTTGGAGTAGATAACCATGGTGCAGTAACTTTTGGAAATGGCGTCTGCTTTCTGACTTATTTCCACTAAAATAAAAACAAAAAAGTTTAATATTTTTTTCTTTTGTTTGTGTTTATTTGTTAGTTTTTATTGTTATTTTTTCTTTTGTTTGTTTATTTTGTTTTCTTTTGGTGGTAGCAATAGCGGATCCAGAGAGGATACCAGGGGGTCCGGACTCCTCCGTTTTCTAGAATTTTTTCATCTTTTTATATATATTTTCCCAGTGGAAGGATATGAAAATTAACCATTTTTCCCCAGTCCTATTCACCCAATACATTTGGACCCCTCCCCCTTTCAGAAATCCTGCATCCGCGCCTGGAGAGGCACAAAGGATTTGTTTAACGACATTAGATTTTTAATCATTTTATGTTTGCTTGATTCAAAATGTATAATGGATATTTTTAAAAATCTAATTAAATATACCTTCCAGGCGCAGATGCAGTATTTCTGAAAGGGGGTGTCTAAATTTGATGCTGGAATAAAACCCAGCTGAAATGTTTAATTTCCATGTCCTTTCACTCGAAAACATTTTTTTTTTTAATTTAAATCAAGAAATGGGGTCCGGACCACCCTGGATCTCCCCTTTGGGTACGCTACTGCCTTCCTTAGGGACTAATATGGTGTCCATAGCAACAGTGAAACATAAATATCTACCGAAGCCCTTTCCATGTCATTGTGTGTATCATTAACGTACATTTAACATTTATTTGAAAAACATACGTACGCCTGTCTATTCAGATGAAACAATTACGTTCATGAACGTACGTTAAACATATTATGTTTCACGTACGTAAAACTTACGGCGTTATTTTTGTGACTATAGTCTGTTTACGCTACTTGGAGCGTGGATTTTTGTCGATTACTTTAGTTTGTGTGAACCTAGGCGAAAAAGGACTAGAGATTTCGAAATAGCAAAAACGTCCTATGTTCCAATTTTTTCCATTACTTTGTTAAATAATGATTTAAAATATTACTCATTCACTCGTATATTAAAATCAACGATATTGCACAGCGTTGACAAGTCTTATCAGACGACAGCATTACAAAGAGGGG
>JAULBS010113150.1:0-14888 GCA_032355785.1 Symmetromphalus regularis | reverse complement strand
GGAAAAATGTAAGTCACTATGAAACGATTACTCAATCTTTCTAGAAGTTTACACATCTAGCCTATGTCCGTTAACGAGAAAAATATAACTATAATTTATTATATTTAAAACCGAAAATTATTCATTATTGTGAACTTTTCTGTGAAACAAATAGTCATTATTAAATCATATGTTTTATCCCAGTATTTTCCCTATGCTAATGTCTATATTTCTGTCTAGGTAGCATTATTATTTACTGGACATACAGTAGTCGTTTGCTATCATGTTTACCTGATCCGAGTTTAAATAAAGTTGTGTTGTTGTATACTTAATATTGCAAAAATCGGTATCAAAATACCTCTCTAACATTTAAACAAGGGGTGCAACGATATAACGGTATACCGGTATATTGCAATACAAACCGCGATTTGGTTTCGTGTTTCGTGTATCACGATGTATCTACTTAGTGAGTATCCATCAAGGGCGAAAATCCGTTCCTGAAAGTGTGGGACACGGAACATACCCTTATCCAAAAAGTGTGTGTGTGTGTGGGGGGGGACGGACGACCCCGCTGCCTTCCCTCCCCCATCATTATAGACCACTTGTGTACTTCGGTATTTTTGCGCTAAGACGACATGGTTAAGTGCTACATTGATACAATAAAGAGAAATACTGGTAAAGATTATTATTTAGGAATATTAATTTCACTGATATTTTCAGTTTTTCGAAGCAAAAAGTGTGTGTGTGTGGGGGGGGGGGGAATAATTATATAGGCGTCCCCAGTGTACAAAAAGTGGATTTACGCCCATGGTATCCATCTTCTTATAAAACCTATGACTATGACAAAACAACAACCAACACACTCAAACCCCATCTCCACTTTATTAACGAATTACGTTTATTGGCTTACTCCATCCACTGATCAGAAAATAAACTCTTCATATAATATCATTTAAGTATGATATTGTGTTAGGAAATTTTTTATATACACTGTTCCAGGCTAAGTCGGTTAATTTTTGGATCTTCTGGATCCGTCCATGTGTTTATATAAGAGTTTATATTTATTCACAACATTGCCTTGGTTTTGACGTTCGTCTGATGCGCACAGCATGCAAGCTGGTAACTAACCAATAGAAGTTACACAATACGGATACTTAAAGAATTGGAGGAAATAACAAAGAGACAAACCTCGGTCCTGTTTTTGGTAGTCGAAATAGTATTGCATAAGAAAATTGTTTGTTTGCTTTAGTTATTATACGGGACTGGCCGTTGGACATACCTTAAGTATTTTATATTTCATGTCATGTATTGTCGTTATTGTTCAAAACTTTTTCGTTTTTTCGGTTGGAATAACGGCATCAGGAATTTACATTTTGTAAATAAAATGGCGTCTTCTAAATCGTCAAGTCCGCGGATGAATGGTTTTGATCTTATTCCAAGACCTTTTCTGATCGGGGTGGCTGGTGGTACTGCATCTGGAAAGGTAAAAACTCTTGGTTTATCTCACGTTGTATCATTATCAAGAATGCACCAATATGATCTTAAATCAACAAAGTAACAAGATGCGTACATGACAACATCATGAACGTGTAACTTGAAGTTGAAAAGCGTCAGCTTGTCTATAACATGAAATGACTGCTGCTGCACCAGTGCATGTTCATTGTTGTAAAATAATAATAATGTGTCATGTACAGTGTTTTGTGAGATACAGCCAAAATATACCTCAGATGTTGGTTGTTTGCCTTAAGTTCGTCAAATTTCATATCGTTGAATCGTTCCATTTTACACGTTTTTAGTAAATTTTACACGTTTTTTTTTCTAATTTTATTTTTTGAAAGCCATATTTGTATTTTTGTAACATAATTATTCCAATGTCAAGGTTCACTTCTGTGCAGATCTGTTGTAAACAAACCATACAAAAATAGACCGGACCCAGATACAATCTTGAAACTGATTATAAGCGATACATATAAAAGACCCCTTACTGCTAATATATGCAGTAGTGGATTTCTGCTATAAACCATGTGTCATAAATATTCCTCAAGTCATTCCAGATTAGAAAATGTCAGATGTGAATGGGCCATTTTAGTTTTACCGATTTTCATATTTCACAGAATAAAAAAAGAAATATCTAAAAGTCTGCTAAGAAACACTCACTACTTTTAGATTTTAGGTGTGTGTAAGCAGTCACTACTGTTTTGGAGAGGACAGGTGTTGTAAGGGGGTCACAGTTGAGGTTAGAGTTAATTTTTAGATTGATTATAGATGGGTTTGATTTGGAAGTCTCCAGTATGCTTCGATGTTGAGAAATATCTAAATATTTCTTTCTAGTCATCAGTATGTGCCAAAATAATGGAGCAGCTTGGACAAGCTGCTATCGACCACAGACAACGACAGGTGTCAATAATCAGCCAGGACTCATTTTATAAGAATTTATCAGAAGAAGAAGCTAAGAAGGCAGAAAAAGGAGAGTTCAACTTCGACCATCCAGGTACAGTTGGGCTCCATTTATTTGTTGTATTGTGTCACTGTGATTAATTGTTAATAATTTCTCACCTTAGACATGCCTTGTTAAATAATATTGTACACATGTATGTCAGTGTAATCAAGTCATGAATTTCAAAAAACCTTGTTAAATAATACTGTACACATGTATGTCAGTGTAATCAAATGATGAATTAAAAAAAATCCTTGTTAAATAATATTGTATACATGTATGTCAGTGTAATCAAGTCATGAATTTTGAAAAACCTTTTGGTATATATTTTCCCACCATATATAAATTATGTATTGCCATTTATTCAGAATAGACAGGTTCTGGTTTATTCAGGATTTTAATACATTACTGTAAATACAAAGAAAAATATATGGGATAAAGAATTTTAACATCATGTTTTAACAGGAATCTAGTTGTAAATTTAGACTGCCAGATGTGTTAAATTTTTGTATATTATTGCCACTACTGTCTGATTTGTAAAAATGTTTAACTTGCAGATGCTTTTGACTTTGAGTTAACTATGCAGACAATGAGGAACATAGCTGCTAACAAATGTGTTGAAATACCCTCATACAACTATGTCACGAACCGAAGGTTTGGAAACGAGTATAGTATTTTTTTTATTACCCACCCACTAATCATAGGATGTAATATTTGTTATAAAATCTGTAGTTCAAGCAATGTTTCTTTTCTAAATTTGAAATAACTGATAAAAAAGTTTTAGTTTTTTATTGTTTAATGCCACCACTACATCACACTGATTTATTAATCTTAGGCTATTGGATGTCAAACATTTGGAAATTTCAACATTTAGTTAAGTCAGTGTGAATCAGCCTCAGATATAAAAGGTGCATAACCTGATTCAGTGTGACATCATTATTTTGTGTCATACTATATTTCTACACAACACCGACATCTTCCTTGGTACATGTAGGTAATAACCCTATATAGATTTCCATTAGATTAATATATAAAATTCTTTATTTCAAAATTATTTTGGCAATGGTGGCACAGTTGTTAAGCTGTTGTACTCACAGCTGGTAGGTACTGGGATCAAATCTCTGTTGAGGCATGGGATTTTTAGTCTTGATACTGACAAACTCAGAGTGAGCTGGTTTATGCTATCCTGTCTGTGGGAAAGTGCATATTATTGGGAAAAGTAACCTATATGGTGGTAGCAAGTTTCCTCTAAAGATCATATGTCTGACATCTACTGAATAAACAATGTGCTGGAGTGTCATTAAATAACCAATCTTTTCCTTTATTTGAAAATTATTATTAATATACTTGTATGACTTTTCTGTAATAAATTATTCAAGTTCCTAATTGCTTGTGATTAATTTTGTGTGTATCTACAATATAATGTATTAAAAAGGGTCATTTTAATAACAATTTTTATTGGGTTTATACTTATATGTGGCTCTATGGTCATTACGTTTTTGTTATATTTTAGAGAGGAAACAGGACATAAGATATATCCAGCAGACGTGATTCTCTTTGAAGGAATCCTTGTTTTTTACCAAAAGGACCTTAGAGACATGTTCCACATGAAGTTGTTTGTTGATACAGATCCTGACACGCGGCTTTCTAGGAGAGGTATAGTCACGTTCAGGGGTTATGCACAGTTATCAGCAATTTTGTGTACAGAGAGTACTCCTTTTTTAATCCCCTCCTCACCCTAAACAGGGGTCCCATTTCTCTGTGAAATAGCTGATTTCAGTGCAAATTGAATTTCCACCAGTGAAAGAAAAGCAAAAAAAAAACCAATCCAACTCATGCAAAAATTTGAGCAGATGACAGAAACAGATGAGATTTGGCCGATACGAGACTTGACTGATGCCATTTTGACTGGTTTATACATGTGAACTTCTCACTTTCTGGTAGTCCAGCCAATAGAAAATTAGTTTTTAAGGGATTTTTAATTTTTCTCACTGCAATCTGTTCTAAATTTGTACACTTAAAATGATGATTTTTAATGAATAATTTAAATTGTTCACTGGTGTGACTCCCATGTCACTCAGGAGAGGCAATAGGGACATAAGCCACCTTGTTTAAAAAAAAGAAAAACAGTAAAATTTAATACATTAAAAACATCTGATGGGTACTTTACAGTTTACCTCATAACCCCATAACACATCCCATGGAATCAGAAATATGTGTCGCCCCCAGCATATGCTGTGTATGTATTGGAAAATGTTAATAGTTGTGAATGACTTATTAAATCAAAGAAATAAAAATATTTTGTGCTTATATTACTGGATAATACATTTGTACTTTGAAATACACCTGCATAAATTAAACTTTCTAATTACAAATATAGTCATTGTGTCACAGGAAGGTAATATAAAGAATTTATTAAGTTTTATGCACTGAAAATATCCATTGTTTTAAATCTGATGCAATTCATCAACTAGTGATACCTGTAGTTTCAAAGATTTGCATTGTGTATAACATGTTTTTTAATTTACAGTAATGCGTGACATCCAAGAAAGGGGACGTACATTAGACAATATAATTCATCAATATATATCACTCGTGAAACCAGCTTTTGAGGAATTCTGTCTTCCAGTAAGTACAGTATACTGTTAAAAAAAAGTGGGGGTATTAAAACATAAGATTTTGGTAGTTTGAAATAAACATATTGTATATTTCCTATTTAATGCCCCTGGGGGTATTACATTTTGTGAATTTAGAGTTTATTGACTTCACGATAGTTTGAAATCGTATTTTTACTGTTAAATATTTTGACCTAAACAGATTATTAGTGTGTGCATTCATTACAATCTTTGGATACTACAACACAATCATGGATTTAGGCTGGGGTAAGTCATTTTTATTTAGCAAAATGGCCGGGGACATTAATAGGGAGGAGGCATTAAATAGGGAATATATGGTAATCATTTGTTAGTTATAGTGAGAGTTATGTCATGACATTAATTGATATTTTGCTCAATATCCCTTCATCAATATTCTTTCATATTAAATCCTTCCAAATTGAAAGGTAAAATCTAGAATTTTAAAATAAAATAATGTGAACTGTCAAGTCTGTAAATATTTGTTTATGTTCAACAACAGTTTAAAACAATATCCTCAATTTGGTTTTAATAGTATCATGCAAGGACCGGCATTGGACTGAAATACCCAGAATAGTCGATTACAGAGGTCAAGATAACAGAATGACAATTTGTTTACCCTTGGAAACCAAAACAATTAAAGTAACAGTTGTATAAAAAAAATTAATATATTTTAAATCAGAATTTCTGTACAATTGTGTGCAGCATGTTTCCTGTTTATTCTTTCATAGATGGAAAATTCTTAAAGTCAGTCTCTAATTATCTTGAAGTCATTATGACATGTTGATCAGTAGGTCCTACCATGATACAGATACAATGAATACCTTTAAAAGAAATAAAAATGTAATATATGTTTGTTATCATCTCTTTTATTTTTAGACAAAGAAATATGCAGATGTGATAATTCCAAGAGGAGCCGATAACAATGGTAAGAAATCGATTGAGTTTAAAAAAATATATATCAATGGGAAGTGTGTCTGCATACTTTGTAACAATTAGTTAGAGAATCAGCATTTATTTTTTTATTGTTTAGTAAGCATATAAATTTCTTTGTGCCTCTGTGGTCCAGTGGTAGAACATTGGATTCTAAAGCTGAAGACAGCGGTTCAAAACCCATTGGAGGCTGGTTCACTCGTACGTGTCAAAATTACCAAAAGTTTGACATCAAATAGCCAATGATTAATATATCAATCTGCTCTTCTGATGTCGTTAAACATTTTTTTTTTATAAATTTCGTTTTGTTATCTATTAATTCCTAATTTTGTAAGCACTGTATTTATTTCTATTAATGATTGTCCAGATATTATAAACGTTTCATATTTTTATTTTTTTATTTTTTATGCAGAATAATTGTTAATACACGTATATGCATTTCTCTTTTGGCTGTAATAATTTAAGAATTTATAAACTTGTACATATTTTCGTTTTTTCTTTACAATTGTAATATTGTTTTTATTTTCAATTCCATGTTACACTATCATAATATATATATATACATATATACATATATACATATATATATATATGTGTATATATATATATATATACATATGTTCATTAATAAATTAACGTGAATCTGGATAACATACTTGTCATTTGTTTATTTATTGTATTGCATGTTGTACATATCCAGTGTCTCATTCAACTGTGTTTTTGTTATGTAGTCACGGAAATGTCTGATGTTGACCGAATGCTTTGATCGAACTCACCGTTGGGTCGAATAATTTTTTGGTCCCCTGGAGTATTCGACTCAACGAGATTTGACTGTATAATATGCTCTTTATAATCTGTTTTTCTGTTGCTGTCAATATTTTGCTCTGCTGTCACTATTATAATGTAAATATAATAAGCTCTTTATAAATTTTCAGTTGCTATCAATCTTATTGCGTAAATATAATAAGCTCTTTATAATCTGTTTTTCAGTTACTGTCAATATTTTGCCATGGTGTCACTATTATATTGTAAATGTAATAAGCTCTTTATAATCTGTTTTTCAGTTGCTGTCAATATTTTGCCATTGTGTCACTATTATATTGTAAATGTAATAAGCTCTTTATAATCTGTTTTTCAGTTGCTGTCAATATTTTGCCATGGTGTCACTATTATATTGTAAATGTAATAAACTCCTTATAATCTGTTTTTCAGTTGCTATTGATCTGATTGTGCAGCACATCCAAGAGCTGATGCGACCAACAGCCACATCGAAGAGATCTCGTCACAACTCCGACTCCTTTGTTGGCAGACCGCACTGAGCATATTGGACTGTCTCAAGATACCGAATATTAAGAACATGAAGGAATTCACTAGACTACCAGTTGACACACCAAGGACATAGAAAATCTGATGTAAACATCACGTAACAAGACATCACCTGTGAAATATGCACACATAACAAGTGATACAGTCAGACAAGTATGGTTGTTTCTGGTATGTTAGCTTTTAGCATAAATATGCAGAAGTTGAAGATGCATTGAAGAGGAGCTATGGATAAATGGCCTCGTCTTTTGACGGGATTACGGGAATAAAATTCCCATAAAAACCAGTTTACAAAATGTTTTAAATATTTAATTTTACAGATATACATTGGGAACATATGTCAGAAAATATAATTTTTGTATTCAGATAATAAGTTTTTTTGTATTAGCTTTAAATTCGGAATTAGTCTCTTAGCACATTATAAACAAATCATGACTGAAAATTGGATTCCCACGGATTACTTTGACATAAAGTTGTTGGAATCTAAATGGATTCTGGTAAAATTTGATGATTTGATTGAATAGTCATTTAATGACCCACCCCTAGCACAAAAATAAACATTGTCTATTGGGGGGGTAGAATTGTATCACATTTTTCAGTATTGTCACTTGGTGGTTTTTTGGTTGTATTTTTATTTATTTTCATGCTGATATCCAATTTAAGGTGTCACTTTTGTCACATGGTATCATGTGCCATCTAAAATGTAAATATGATGTAAGATTTCCCTCTGTTTGGTACCAATTGAAGATACATTCTAATGTGGATGTCGATAAAATACATCACATTTTTCAATATTGTCACTTTGTCACACGATAATACACGTAAATTAAAATAACATAAAAATGTTTTTATAACATGCACAAATGGATGATGTCGATAAAGTACATGATATTTTTCAATATTGTCACTTCATCACACGATAATACACATAAATTAAAATAACATAAAAATGTTTTTTATAACATCCACAAATGGAAGATGTCAATGAAGTACATCACATTTTTCAATATTGTCACTTCATCACCGTATAATACAAGTAAATTAAAATAACATAAAAAATGTTTCTATAACATGCACAAATGGAAGATGTCTATAAAGTACATCATATTTTTCAATATTGTCACTTCATCGCACGATAATACACGTAAATTAAAATAACATAAAAATGTTTTTATAACATGCACAAATGGAAGATGTCGATAAAATACATCACATATTTCAATATTGTCACTTTTTTGGTTAGTTTTGTTTAACAACACCACTAGAGCACATATTTTATTACTCATTGGCTATTGGATGTCAAACATTTGGTTATTTTGACACATAATCAAGAGTGTGCCAGCCTCCAATGGGTTTTGAACCACTGTATTCAGCTTGAGAATCCTATTTTCTTCCACTGGATCGCCGAAGCTCAACATTGTCATTTCCTCACACAATAACACACACCAATTAAAATAACATAAAACTGTTTTTCTTAACTTGCACTAACTGTAGATGTTCATAAAGAACATCACATTTTTTAATATTGTCTTTTCCTCGCACAATAACACTTTTGTCACAAGTGCTAACAGGCAATTTAACTGGTTTATGATGAATTCCATTAAGTTTAAAATTAGATATAAAATAAAATAACATTATTCATTTTACCAAAACATTGGTGCTGGTAGTGTGTTCTTAAATTTTTATTATTATTTTAATATGCAGTGTATAGTGTATAGTTTAGTGTATATTAATTTCATGATTTACAAAATTAATAATTAAACTATTTTCTTCCACTTGTGTGACCATTTTTGAAACAGCTCTCGGTAATCAAGTGTGTAAAAGTAGCACTTTATAGCCTGGAAAGTACGGTAGTCTCGAGGTTTCTGATATCAAATTAAAGTGTACAAAATTATAATATCTTTGTTGGTTGTTTTTGTTTGTACTGAACTACGGTTTTATCCAATTGTTGTATAAAACTCTGTATATTGTTATTATTTTGCAATTTTTATAAAAAGATACGTTACGAAATGAAATTTTTGTGTGTGATTTATTGTGTTGTGAAACTGTGTGATATTATTATAATCAGTATTTTTTTTAGTTACTGTAAAAATATTTTTTATTGTGTTAATTGATTTTACATGTAGACACATTTATTTTTGTTTCATGAAATCTTTTATTTCTCGACTCTAAAATTTCATTGTTCTAACTTAGTAGATTTTATGTGTGAGATGGAACTCTGTGATTCTAGTGTTGTGATTTAAATATTCTTTGTTTTACGTCATTATATTTATAGGATTTCAAATGAGATTCCATTGAATATCAAGCTGATGTCCCAAATGGAATAAAATTAACGTAATTTGTCATGAGCTTTAATGAGGGACGTGATCTTGATACAATATGGTATTGAGTTTAATATCCTATTTACTATAAAGCATCAGTTTTAATAATGGTTCTTTCTTCTTTTAAGAATGTAGAAGTGGTGTCCATGTTTAAATCCAGTTATGTCGAGTCATTATTCAGGCATGGGAATTGTATACCCCAGCCGGTATATGCACCAGTATATTTCTTGGTACACCTCAAGATATATCCCGTACAACCCAAGGCTAAATGTTAAAATGTGTCAATATAGTTACAAATGAAAGCAGTTATTCTCAATTTCGGTGCACTGAGGCAACAAATCAGCTACCAAAATAACCAAATTAATTTTCGGGCAGAAGATTTTGCCCTCCTGGTGCCTAGGCATCCCTTGGATTTAGATTTTGGGTTGAATACTCCCCATTCACTTTTTCCAATTCCCATGCCAGATTATTTGTGATGTCATATCGCTGGCACTTCTGACCAATCATGTTACTTGTAGATGTTATGTCTCACTGTGACATATCAGTTTGATATGAACCCAGTTACGTTGCATAAGTAGCATGTATTTTAGGTTCTTCTAAGAGCCTGTTAAGACCCTTATGTCTTGGACGTATTCCGAGTTATTGGGGTTATCAGCATTTTAGGGTAAGGATGTGAGTCCACGGATAATATGCTTCACATTCATTTTTCTGATGAAATTGAATTGTTAGAGAACATTGCTAGTTGATGATTTGGTGTATCCTAAGATGGCTGGATTAGAAGGGTCAAGACCCAACTTATGCAACGAGGTTTTTTATCATAATTTTGTATTATGGACCCCCTGAACTGTTAGAAATATCTTTGGATTCCCTTTCCAAGATTATTGTTTCCACCCGTTAATAGTACAAATTTTGGTGTCTGTACAGACAGGTTGTCGCAGAAACTGTTGTGTGTGATGACTATTTCGTATAAATAATTGCCTTAGTTGGTCAACATAGACGCACATTGATACATTTAGTCAAGCATTTTTATATTAATTTTTGTTTTATTTTTTTATTTTACATGGTTATTCCTTTTAAGTTTATATTTTATTTAGTCACCTACAGGTTATAGTTATATATTCTCTGGCATGTTATACACATCTTTGTCATACAATAGTTTTGTATTGGCTGCCAATACCATACAGAAATAATAGGGGTGTAACAATACGGCCAAAACCGTATTATGATATATTGGAATACATCAAACACATACTGCAATGCAGTTTGATTAATTACTAAGATGTGATAAAGTCATATATTGATACTATCATTCTAATTACTAAACATATCTCAGGCAGCCAGACCTGTGTCAATTTCTGATGAAAAAGGAGAATATATAGACACAGTAGATTTATGTTTTAATAAAGTTTAATTTTAATTTTTATAACTTACTGTCATAGTCATAGGTTTTATAAGAAGATGGATACTCATTAGGTAGATATATCGCAATACATGAAACCATATCGCGGTATGTATTGTGCTTGGCAAGTATTGCAATATACCAGTGTATTGTTGCACCACTAGAAATAACTATTAGCTTTGCACTTAAAGGCATATTCCCATGGAATTTAAGTGGATTTGTGCTCTAAATATTGATTATGAACGAAACTTACATGCATTTGTGATAATATATCTTGCTTTCATATCATGGAAGACGTTTTAACTGAACCATAGTATAGGGAATTCCATGATGAGTCGATCAATTTTTTTCAAAAAATTATAACTTTAAATTTCAAGAAATGTTTTGCAGCTACAAAAATATTCAGACATTTCGAAAGAAAGGCTAATGTGGGGAATACCCATCACGTGACTCAAAATATATACGTCACACTTCCTTCAGCAGAAAAACCCCGTTATTTTTTCGATTTATTTGTCTGTGATCATAATTCATTTTTTTTTAAATACTGAAAATAAGTGAGGTGTGGAATTATGTAAGTAGTTGAATGAAGTATTTCTATGGACTAATCAAATGTTTATATTTAAAATTAATAATTTGTTTGGAAATTAATTCGGTCAAGGGTCCGTGAGAGTATGCATTTAATATTAGCTTTATTCATTATCTTTGATTCATAATTATTGTAATAATCTAACAGATACTATCAACTTAGTTTTTTAGTGATCTCCACATAAGTAAATGTATCATGTTACAGTTTTATTTTGTAATAGATTCAGTGACATCTTATATTTTTAAAGGTTATTATTTTGTAATGAAATAGGCTACAGATTCCAGTTTTATTGCATGTCACTGCAGGTTTATGAATGCTTATTGATAGAATAGAACATATTTTATTATATATACAATCATGTACATATTTTTGGTTTGTTTTGCCTGTAAATTGAGAAGAAGAATATCTTGAAGTTCATCATTTATGGTATTGTTTGGTGCAGTGCCTTTCTGAAAGAAAAAGATTGGCATTATTCAGATTTCAGCTTTGTTCAGTTGTCTTTCATTCCTGTTAGAGTTGCAAAATAATTATTATATTTGAGGCTAGCTTGCATTTAATGTCAACTTAGTTCACTAACAGTTTGATTATAATTGTAGTAATCTTGCAATTAATGTCATCTTAGTTTGATCACCTTTCAGTCACAATTGGAGTAATCTTGGCGTTGATGTCATCTCAGTTTGCTTACATTTCAATGATAATTTTAGTAATCTTGCAGTTAATGTCAGTTAGTGTGCTCACCTTTCAGTAATTTTAATAATCTTGCAGTTAATGTCATTTGAGTACTCACCTTTCAATCATAATTTTAATAATCTTGCAATTAATGTTGGCTTAGTTTGTTCCCCTTTCAATCTTAATTTTAGTAATCTTGCAATTAATGACGTGTGTGCTCACCTTTCAGTAATTTTAATAATCTTGCAGTTATAGTCATTTGTGTGCTCACCTTTCAGTAATTTTAATAATCTTAGTTAATGTCATTTGTGTGCTCACCTTTCAGTAATTTTAATAATCTTGCAGTTAATGTCATTTGTGTGCTCACCTTTCAGTAATTTTAATAATCTTACAGTTAATGTCATTTGTGTGCTCACCTTTCAGTAATTTTAATAATCTTGCCATTAATGTCATTTGTGTGTTCAGCTTTCAGTAATTTTAATAATCTTCCAGTTAAAGTAATTTCTATGCTTGCCAATCATGTAATATTTTCACTAATGCTGTTTGAATCTGTTATTTTATGGCTTGTCACACTGAGTCACAATGTCTGTTGTGCTGCACTTAGTATTAAATTATATGGTGTGCTAGTTAAGTTATTTAACTTGTCATTTCTGTTGTACAAAAACAAGTATTTCTCTCTGTGTTTTCCTTACACAGTGTTTTTTAGTTTTTTTTTAAAAATCAGAATTGTGGTGATTTTGTATTTTATTGTATTGCTGTTCCTTACATTTTGAACTATGCATTGCTCATGTCTTGACATTTACTGGGAATCTGTTGTCAGTACATCCTCTCACTTTACTGATTCCCAAGTATGACCCACTGATTAGAAAGATGTGAATATTAAAATTTCTATAATCATTTTAAACAAGTCAAATTATAATATTGTAGGAAAAAGGATTTGCCCTGTGCCTATATAAATTTTAATGGTGGATTTTGGAATCCAGTCTTCACCTTGGGCCCAGTTGTTCAAAGCATTATTTAGCTATCCATGCGGTAGATGAATATTTCTCCTTAAAATATGTTCATAGAAAGTTCAAATATACTTATGATTTGATTATTTATGAATACCTTAGGCTACAATAAACTAAGTTTCATCATATCTCTTCAATTACTATTTGCAATGATTTATAATTTGGTTTTGAAATATTCAGTTAACCTATGGTTAGCTTAACCTTGCTTTGAACAACTGGAATCTGGTGTTTAGGAGACAACTTGCACAAATGTTCTTTTTAAAATGTTCATCTGTAAAAAAAACAATCAAGTCATTGAGAAAAGAAGTCAGCGGGAATGCTTAAAATGAGGTATGGTTTGATTGCATTACTGTGATAAAGATGTAAAAATAAAAATGTAGCTGTACTTTAATTGAAGTTTTAAAGGTTACATTTTGGAGTTCTAGCATGATACCATCTGCAGAATATCCAAGAAGAACTGTTTAAATAATTCTTGTATAGTTATGATTGCAAAATTGAGCTAATGACTAATATGCATTATTGTAGTCTTGGTATACAGTGTCCGAGAATTGCCTGTACAGCTTCTGTCTGTTATTAATAGTCAACCACAAAGTGTAAAAATTTCCCTGTTATATTTTGTATATATCGAATGTTTGTAACATTGATCCTTTAATAAAAGAAACTTTGGAAACTACAGCTTATAAAACATCTTGTTTAATAATTCTAGTTGTTACCCATATGGTTCAACATATCTTGGTACATAACAAAGTGTTACATCCTAGTACTACATCATACTGGTACATAACACTTTTCACGCCATACGACGTCATATTATTTCGCGTAGTTTGTTTCCAAAAAAGGAAAGCGATTGGTTTCATTTTTGTAGTTGTTCGGTTTTTTCAACTTTAACTAATGGGTAATAAATAGGATATTAAACTCGCTTCCATTTTGAATCATGTTTATGTCCCTCGTGAAATAATTTTCATTGTCACTCGCTAAAGCTTGTGACAATATCATTTAATATCCTATAAATGTGCCATCATAAACTTCATTCAAGGGTGAAGTTGTACAGATAATTTTTAGACACCCTGTGTATTATGTGTGAATAAAAATCCAATTCACGTGGAACTAAACACATCTGGTTTTGACTGCTGTATTCTGATATACATTCAGCACAGCTATTGAAAGGTGACCTATGTAAAGTGGTATGAGTAATGGATGAAGTCTCATAATAGGCGCTAAGTTTCATAATGGTAGGCTCAAAAAAATGATAACTACTTTTGAAAAATTTATCTGCAGATGAAGATAGTAAGCAAAGTTGTTTGCCTAGGACAGCATACAAGAACCATATTTGGATATATGAGCACATTTGCAGTTTGGGCTGTTTTCCGTTTCAGCCAGTGGTCCACAACTGGTTTATCAAAGGCCGTTGTATGTGCTGTCCTGTTAGTGGGATGGTTCATATAAAAGACCCCTTGCTGCTTAACAAAAAAGGGTAGCCTATATGGTGGTAGCAGTGGGTTTCCACTAAATACATGTCAAAATGACCATATGTTTGACATCCAATAGCCGATGATAAGATAAAAATCAATGTGCTCTAGAGGCGTCGTTAAATAAAA
>JAULBS010113139.1:0-14889 GCA_032355785.1 Symmetromphalus regularis | reverse complement strand
AAGTGAGCCAAAATGACATGTCCAAGACCTTTGATTCTGTGCTGATTCTAAGTGAGCCAAAATGACATGTCCAAGACTTTTGATTCTGTGCTGATTCTAAGTGAGCCAAAATGACATGTCCAAGACCTTTAATTCTGTGCTGATTCTAAGTGAGCCAAAATTGCCAAAATAGATATAACTGGTTTTTTTTGCAGTCAGCCCTTGATACTGATAAATCTGTAAAACATTCACCTAAATAGGAGCCATATGGGTTTAAATTTATTGCATCGAAGTGGATATGGGCTGTAATCTTTATATAATGCCACCGGATATAAAGGTACATTTTGTAATGACCCAAACTCATGAATTAATGTCAAGCTAATGATTATCAGAGCCAGAAAATCACTGGTCCCATGGCTAGAGGATTAATAAAATTCTAGAAGCTCTGATATTTCTCTTTTCAGCTAGTGATCCATGACTTGTATAACAAAGGACATGGTATAGTACCGTCATATAAATTCAAACATCATATGTTTTTGAACAGCTCATTTATATGCAATTTTCCATGTGCACTCTTAAAGTCTGACGTCAACAAACATAACAGATTGACACAAGAAGCGGTTGTACATCAATCGTTACAAAAGTATTGCATATAAAACGTTCTTGTGAAGTATGGTAATTAATTTATTGAAAAATAAGTTTAATGAATCACTGACTGGAAACTGATCATAAGCGATACATACCATCATGTATATATACAAACGTAACATTTTACTGCATCATCTATATCTGCATTCGTTGTGCCGTCTGCTTTGTCTATATCCATTTTGAATACGTCATTCACTTTAAAGGGAAATAATTCTGATTCTTTTAGAAAAATATAGAAAAAAACTATCACATGTTCAAAAACATATGATGTAACTTCGTTACCATTATATGCAGACATGATGTTCTACTCCAACCAGCATCATATTTAACATCTATAATTGTAAATCTGTTTCGTGGATTATATTCTAATTAACTGATATGAAATATTAGTTTTTAAATTCAGAACTTAATAACAGAAATTTGCAATATTTGCTTATTTGTTCGAAAACCTATTTTGGGAGGATGTATTATGTCCAGTCTGTCAGAAAGGATATATATAAAAGATCTCTAAGTTCTGTCTGGGAAAAGTAGCCTATATGACAGTAATACTTCTCCCCTTCAGCAGACCCATTTGCTAATTCTCTTTTCAGCTAGTGATGTACAACTTGAATAACAAAGGCCATGGTATGTGACGTCCAGTCTGTCAGAAAGCATATATATAAAAGATCTCTTAGTTCTGTCTGGAAAAGTAGCCTATATGACTGTAATATTTTCCTCTGAAGACCAAGAGTTATAAATACACTGAGGTTGTCAAAAAACAATCCTTTCTTTGGACAATACATCAAGACAGCTGAATATCAAAGGCTGTGTTATGTTCTTTCCTGTCTGTGGGAAAGTGCATATAAAAAACTCCTTGTTGCTAATGGAAAAATGTAATGGTTTTCTTTGATGAATGTGTCAAAATTATCAAAATGACTGACATTCAAAAGCAATAATTAATAAATAAATGTGCTCTACTGGTGTTATTGAACAAAAACAACCCCCCACCTACAATCCCCACCCCCCCCCCCCAAAAAAAAAAAAAAATACTAACAAATAAACCTAACAACTCATCTTGCCCGAGATGATATGCTTTGAACAATGATTTGATTGAAACATGAAAGCCATTACGAACTGGATAAGTGACATGTTAGAGAAAATGTTCTGATTTACACCATTAATACCAATACAGAATTATGGTTAACTCCCACACTACAAAGATAAGAAAGAGACACTACAGAAGAATATCTTTCATATTTTCCAGTTCTTCCAAGATGCAGATAACAAGAGTGAATATATATCTTTCTCATTTTTTTAATCTTTTTCAAGATGCATGGGAACTGCAATGTTTTAATTTGTTTAAACCAATAAATGTTAATGCAATGTTTGTTTAAGATGATACGCCACAACATGTATTAACAACAGTATCCCAAGCTGTTATCATTATGTAGATTCGCAATCATTAAGTCATTCAGTAAAATGTTTATTTAAATAAGAAAAACTTTAAATTGCCTACATGCATGAGACATTTTTTAATGACTGTGTTTAAAGTGTTTATTTCAGCTCTGTACTCAGCGATCTTAGAGCTGACACGGTCACCTTTGAGATGAGATTATCCACTCATCTCTGAAGAACTCTTGAATGAGACCTTACTGGAAATACACCTACTGGCGCCATTGGCGCAGTTGTTAAGCTATTAGTCTCATGGCTGAGAGTTACTGGGATAAAATCTCAATCGAGGCATTTGTTTTTTAACTTCAATACCGGCTCCAACCCAGAGTGAATGCTCTGCAAGGATCAGTGGGAAGATGTATACCACTTACACCGACCAGTGGTTTACATAGGAAAGTGTATACCACTTACACCGACCAGTGGTTTACATAGGAAAGTGTATACCACTTACACCGACCAGTGGTTTACACAGGTGTATACTACAACTGGTTTATCAAAGGCCGTAGTATGTGCTATCCTGTCTGTGGGATAGAGCATATAAGAGATCCCTTGCTGCTTATCGATAAGAGTAGCTGCATTAGTGTGGTGGCAGCAGATTTCGTCTTTCCTACTAACAATAACCTCTGTCCTGGATAGACAGCACATGAAGCTGATTTCTGTGCCCAGGACAGCATGCTTGAACCTCAATTGGATATAAGCTTGAAAATAAATACAACCACCACCACCAGATATACCTGCTTTAAAGATTATTAAGTTGGTGAAATTGCACAACAAACACATGATCCTTAACAAATGGTGTCTAGTATACATCACCACACTCAAGAACAACTGTCATCTCGCCTGCCATGTCCGATGCTACGGTCTAGGCAGCAAGTGTAACAGTAGCAAAAGACTGCGCCTTTTGTAGACAGTTTTAGCACTGGCCAGTTGGTGGTGTAATTGACCAAAATCCTGCGAATTCTTGGTTTCTTTTAATCTGGTCTCGGCTCTTTGCTTGTTCTTTTACTCTCCATCATGTTTCAGTTTTGTAGTGAAAATTAATGTTTATATGGGAAGAAGGAACACAGAACATATGGACTGACTCAAGCAAATAGACTGCAATTACACAAAATGAACAACAATTTTTTTTAAGTTGACACCATACATGCACAATGTTATTAGACCTTCACACAGGAAATTATATAAATGTTCTCGGTGCAAGCGAACGTCAATAAATTTAGCTTTTTTTTTTTTGTTAATTAGAAACAAATATGGGCTACTCAGAATGCTAAAGTTTTGGGTGTTTGTCTAGAAATATTATGGAGAGACGGGAAAGGTAAACATGACTGAATACAATAATGTTTTAAACTTAAACGTAGCTTAACCCCACATAGCCAATGTTTGGTTTTGTGAGGTGAGTGAGGGAGGGGGTTGGTGGTGGTGGTAGTTCAACCACTATTCAATAAATCATTTGAAATAATACACAAGTAGCCTTAAAATGATGATTTTTAAACAACTTATCATCCTACGTGTATTGGGATGTAGTTCAAATGGTAGAGTGTCTGCCTGTAACCAGTCAGTCGTAGGATCGATCCTTCTCAGTGGATCATTTGCAGTTGGGCTATTTTCCTTTCCAGCCAGTGGTCCACAACTGGTTCACCAAAAACCATAGTATGTGTTGTCCTGTCTGTGGTACGGTGCATATAAAAGATCCCTTGCTGTTTATCACAAGGAGTAGCCTATGTGGCGGCAGCGGGTTTCCTCTAAATACGTATGTCAGAATGACCATATGATTGACATCCAATAACCGATGATAAGATAAAAATCAATGTGCTCTAGAGGCGTCGTTAAATAAAACATACTTTACTTTTTTCAAGCCTATATGCGACATGCTCTGGCTATAGGATACTCATGAGTCAAAAAGAAATAAAAATTTGCTATATTAATACATTTTTATTTTACAATTAATTTCCTTTCAAAATAATGTATAATACATGAAAATATCTTTAAAAATGACGAAGAAATGACACTTTGAATGTTGCCTGGTTGGAAATGCTAGTTTTTAGAAAAACACATTTGAAAAACTAGTTTTTAATTGTTTTCATCATGAAAACTACTCATTAATTGCAGATTTTATCTGTTTATGTTATGATCTCCATTTTGAGCCTCAGGGATATGAATTTAGAGACCATTAGAAGACTATTTTCACAGAAATCTCAAACTAGAAAATGTTCACTAAATGCATTTGTTTTGACTGTAATGGCAAACTGTACTGTGCGACATGCGTATCCTTTAGCCAGAGCTGGTCACCTATATTGATAGTAATTTCCTCTGATAACTACAAATCATTTGTCAGAATTCATTCACTAATCAAAAGGTTAAGATATAACAACTCACGAGACGTGTGAGTGATTTTAGAGGGAGGGGATCCACGGGAGTGCATTATTCCACATCGGTGCGGCATTTCGTCTTCATTCGGGTAGTCGTTACAGCTGTAATAATCTACAGAGTGCACAATTCGCAGGTACAGCACCATTCTATCCAGTGCCTACAAATTCAGAAATTTACATCAAATTACAGTCAATGATATGAAAATTGAAATAAATGATTTTTTTTTTTAAATGACTAAACATATGTGTCTTTTAAACATTACATACATTGTCCATAACATATAACATTTTATTTTCAGGACATATTTCAAAATATGATTTAAAAAAGTTTGACCTTATTTTAAAAACCGAAAATTTAGGGATGTAGTTAAAGAAAAAAATAACCAAAATGTATTAAGTGTGGGGCACTAGCAAGAACAGAAAAAAAAAAAAAATAATAATAATCTATAAAAGTAACAAACATTTTAAATTTTACTCATGTTTTAAAACTCAAATTCATTAATAAATATGCATTTTAGTGTTCCCCTAAGAAGATAATTTTTTTATTTTTTGTTACATGTACCAAGATTTTTTAAATTATTTTATTTGTAGAATATGAGCCTTCACATGTAAAAACTTGGCAATGATGTCATAAATCAATAAAATTACTTTTAAAACTGAAGTAGACACCAATAACATAGAGGAAAAAAAAATTGGAAGTACCTTTAAAATATTTTCATCTCGATCCATCGGTACTTCTTCTGAACTGCCATCTTTCTTGTCCTCTACAGACTCGCCTGAAATGAAGAACAAGCTATTTGATCAGACTCATATCTTCTGAAACATGACTGGTCATTTTATAATGAACCTTCATTCCAAATAAAAGAAACATGGAGACTACTAATCCCAGACACAACTCTTGCAATTAAAAAAATGTCTTTGGCAAAATAAATGCTGTGGAGAAATAGTGTCCATGCCATTTTCCATGGCAATTTTATCATAAAGTATACTTTATTTTTAATAATAAGAAAAACATACACACTGAAATTTAAAAAAAAATTAAGTGCCACAGAGAAGGAAAAACTGTGCCGGAATGCCGTGGACAATGTGAAAATGTCAAACAGAGACCTGTTTACTCCATAAGATGAACAATAGTAACATCACAGTAAAAATAAAAGTAAACTCAACTAAAAAAAAAGAAAATAGTAAATTTCTCCTTATTGGCCATTTTTGTTTTCCCACTGGAAATATAGTCAACCGGAAATACCCTCATCTAAGTGGTGTTAAGACAGAAAACTATGATGCAAAAAAAAAATCCCCTCCTCCGAAATACATATTATTGTAATTTCGACCAGGCCAACATACAATCGTAAAAAAAAACCTGAATATTATACATTTCACGGCAAAACTGTAAGAGTTAACAGGTCTGCACACCTAGGAGTTCTTCCTCTTCATAATTGCCCTCTTCCACCAGGTAGTCGGTGATGTTCTTCAGCACGGGGTTCTTCGACACCAGATTACAGTTGATCTGCTGGAAATGCAACAAACAGGCATAACATTTTTTAATTAACGACCCCTCTAGAGCACATTGATTTTTATCTTATCATTGGCTATTGGACATCAATCGTATGGTCATTTTGAAATATTTTATTTAGAGGTAACCCGCCGCCACTAAATAGGATACTATTTCGGATAAGCAGCAAGGGGTCTTTATATACATTGTCCCACAGACAGGACAGCACATACCACAGCCTTTGATAAACCAGTTGTGGACCACTAGTTGTATCTTGAAATAGACCCCCAAAAATGGATCCGCTGTATGGGACATAAAACCCATTTTTCCTGGTCAGACATTACTAACCCCTTTTATTCCTGATTAGTCATTCTAACCCCTTTTTTCTGGCCACACATTCTAACCCCTTTTATTCCTGGTCAAACTTTCTAACCCTTTTTTCCTGGTTAAACATTACTAACCCCTTTTTCTTGGTTAGATATTCTTACCCTTTTTTCCTGATTAAGACATTCTAACCCTCTTTTTCCTGGTTAGTCATTCTAAACCTTTTTTTCCTGATTAGTCATTCTAACCTTTTTTTCTATTCAGAAATTACTAACCCCTTTTTCCTGGTTTGTCATTCCAACCCTTTTTTCTGGTCAGACATTTCTAACCCCTTTTTCCTGGCTAGACTTTGTAACCAATTTTTTCTTAGTTAGTCATTCTAACCTCTTTTTTCCTGTCCAGACATTTCTAACCCCTTTTTTCTTGGTTAGTTATTCTAACCCCTTTTTTCCTGTCCAGACCTTTCTAACCCCTTCTTCCTGGTTACACATTCTAACCCATTTTTTCCTGATTTGTATTCTAACACCTTTTCATCTGGCCAGACATTACTAACACCCTTTTCCTGGTCAGACACTCTAACCCATTTTTTCTATCCAGACATTACTAACCCCCTTTTCCTGGTCGCCTTTCTCATACTCCTCGTCCTCCCACAGATGCCACTTGTTGTCGAGGTTCTGAATGATCTTAGCGGCACTCAGGATGTCCTGTCTCACTATTAGCTTGTGTGCCGTGATGCCATCGATTGGTCGAACTCTCTGCTTCAACTCTCGGTTCAATGTGGCTCCAAGATCACACTCCCGCAACTATGAAAACACATCATTCAATAAGCAAGAAGGTTCTTCACAATTTGTCAACTTTTACCTATTCTCACAGAATAAGGGGTTAATTTTCTATATCAGGCATGGTAGTGACAAAAAATAGTTTTCGCAAAAATGATGTTCAGGGACTTTATGCATCACAAGAAGTAATTAAGACAGATTGCTTGCACTCTGATAAGCATGAACGAAAAAAAATCTTGCCCAAGGTATAAATTTCAAACATTTTCTATGACTTTTAAGTTTTATAAAAAATTCTAAACTTTTCAAGGACCATGGAAATTATTTTGCAAATTTTTCCAGTTCTTAATGACCGTGGGAATCAGGTCTTAACCTACCCGTATATTGTTGAGATTCCAACAGATTTCCTTAATGTTCACACTCTTCTCAAACGTCACCCAGCCACGCCGGAAAAATCTTCTCTCAGGTTGCGGATCTTGTAACGCAACGCGAATAAAACCTTGGTATCTTTTACACACCTATAGAAAAAAACAAAAAAAATTCCAGTTTAAAAAACAACAATAAAAGAAATCACATAATACAATAAAATGTTTTACAATTATCTTGCCACAAGACAAGCGTACAGCTATTATTTTTTTCATCCATTTGTCCCATATATTTTTCTATACTTGCTCAACCCGATTATAAAAATAAACAATCAAGTTTTGATTTGCCGTAAAAGTTTTGTTTCTTTAATCTTCTGAACTCTGCAGGCAACTTTTCTCGACAGTTGAACTGGCCCTTTAAAACTAGTATTTTCTGTTGCTTAAATGCATTATGGGAGGAAATGATGCAATACCTATCAACATAGGATATTGCCAATTTCAAATGGTGGCTTTTTGCAATAAAGGAATTCTAACAGAATTCCTTTATTGGAAATTTCAGTTTAAACGCAAGTTTTAAAGTAAAAATATTTGATCAAAATGAGATACATATCAAACTGATTTTTCTCAAAATTAATCTAGTTTTGGGGGAAATAACTCTTAAAGAATTCATTAGTCTAAAGGTTAAAAATGAAATAAACAGCTTTTGTTTGGTTACGGTTAGTCTCACACCAACCTCATTTGGCTGCTGTGGGTGTCACACTTACCGATTCAACCTCCTGTTTGGTTATTGTGGGCGCGAGGTTTCGCAGAAAGATGGAGCTGGTTTTATGCAGACAACGTGGCTTGTTATCCAAGATTTCTCCATTTTTCTCCTTTGTGTCGTCATCCTTCTCTGACCCATCTTCCAAGTCTGCAAAAAACCCACAGATTCATTACCCTATACTGTGAGAATCTTTATGCATTAGCAGGGGTGGAAATTAAGAAATTATTTACACTTGCCTAGGGGAATAGTAGCCTTAAAAAGTTACTCGTCCCCACGAAAAATCACTAGACCCCTCATTTAATTAACCATTAAAATATCAATATTGTGTGTACTATTTGAGGTGGAGGATGGGGATATAAAAATTTGTACTCTGTACGAACACCAAACAAATGTCGATAATTGTGAACAACCCCTGTCAGTCAGTATCGAGACTTTAAAGAACCAACTGAAAGTGAAAGAGACAGGATAAACATCTGTTAGCACGTACAGTGAGTGCATTTTGCTCAAATAAATGTGTTTATGATCAAATATAAGTGGGTATGATCGGCAAATTATCAGCCTGAGAGCTACTATCTCAAAATAATACAAATTCATAATACAAGATTGGAAAAAATATCTACTGGCCTGGGGGACTAGCGTCAGTAAGGATTTATTCCCCCCCCCCCCACAATTTTTAAACACCTCAGGGGAGGGGCGACGGTTAATTTCTATCCCTGCTTAGTGCATAAAGATTTAAAAGTGAAACTTTAATTCATAATTTTTTTTTGGTGCTATTTTTTAATTATTCTTGCACCAATATTAATCTCAGCTAGTGTACACCAAGAAAGATAATACCTTCTTTTTTCACCGACTTTGTTGCTGTCAGTTCTGGTTTAAAACTTTCATCAGAGTTATCTACCCCTGGAGGACCCGGTTCAGCATCTTCAACACCAGGTGGCATTGGCTCGGAATCAGTGTACGAGCCACTCTCAGACTCTGATTCGCTATCGTAATTGTAGCTTTCATGTTTCCTGGCTGCATTTTTCTCTTTGTCATCTTCGTCTTCATCCTAAACCAAGCAAACTGGGAACATTATGATCCAAGCAAAACATATATAGAGTCATGGGGCATAACGCCATCCTCTCTGTTACGAGAGAAAGGAAAGGATTGTTTGTTTAACGACACCTCAGTGCATTGTTTATTCAGCAGCTATAAGGTGTATTCCATGACTCATGGTCTTTAGCAGAAACCTGGTACCACCACATAGGCTACTCACAAACAGCACATACCACGGCCTTTGATAAACCAGTTGTGGACCACTGATTGGTGTAAGTGGTGGCTTATACCTATCTATTGAGCGTTTTATACAAATCTTTCAAAGCAGCTTATGTATATAATCAAAACTGGCTAAACATAAGTTGTATATATTTGTAAATGTACATATTACATTATGGGTCCAATTACTGTAATGACCGTCAAATGGACTGATATAGAACATTTCAAATGGCAAAGCAAAAATAATTATGTTAAAATGAAATTCACAGACTTGGGCAGGGTTTCCAACAGAAAATAATTTGAGGGTATGCAGAATGGGTGAAGGTGGTCTGGAGGAACACTCCCTTAACATTTTTTGATTTTAGAGGAAAGGAAATTAATTCTAGACCACTTATGTATGTTAGCTATGATTACTGTTGTATACTAACAGTCTGATTATTGATGCTGGTTTTCTTGTCTCAGGCTCCTTGAAGAACCTAAAAAAATATTATCCCAACAATCTGAAGGTACAGTCGTACCCTCAGAAAATTTAAGGATACCGAATTTTACCCATTTTACCATCTGGTGGAAATCCAGCTGGGCAAGTTGTTACGGATGACTTCCTGTATGATAAAACAAAACACTGAAATGCTAACCTCTTTAGGTTCGGTTTCTTCTTTCTCTGTCTTTTGTTTTATGAACTCTTTTGCCTTCTTCACTAGCTCCCTTTGCTCACGAGTCACATTCATCTTCAGTGGTTTCTGTGAGAATATATTGAAAACAATAAACCACTCAATATTTATAACTAGAAAGGTTTTGTTGTTTAATTACACCCCACCCCATTGTTTATTCAGGGAGTGGGACGTAGCTCAAATTGTAGAGTGTCTGCCCGTGAAGCTGTCGGTCGTCGGATCGATCCTTCTCTATTGTTTTGCCTTAGAATATAACAAGCATACTCTTACTGATGTTTGAACCACTGATCTTTATCAGAAAGAATACAATTGTTCTGTAGGCTCTACATATTGAAGAACATCATTATACAGAAACAAAACTACTACAATACAATCCATGTGAATTTGTAGCAGGATGCAGCTCAAACGGTAATGTGTCCACCTGTGAAGCAGTTAGTCGTCTGATCGATCCTTCTCAGTGGACCCATTTACAGTTTGGGTTATTTTTCTATTCCAACCAGTTGTCCACAACTGGTTCATCAAAGGCCATGGTATGTGCTGTCCTGTCTGTGGGAAAGTGCATATAAAAGACCCCTTGTTGCTTGTCAGAAAGAGTAGCCTATGCGCAGCAGAGGGTTTCCTCTAAAAATATGTCAGAATGACCATATAATGGACGTCCAATAACCGATGATAAGATAAAAATCAATGTGCTCTAGAGGCGTCATTACATAAAAAACAAACTTTATTGTTTATTCGGTGGCTATCAGACATATGGTGTTTTGTGACTCTTTGTCTATTAGAAGAAAACTGTTAACACACCACAAGCTACACTTTTCGATTAACAGCAAGAGATTTTTACATGCTTTTTTTAACAGACAGGATAGCTGCTACAGGGCCTTTGATAAACCAGTTGTGGACCACTGGTTGGTGTAAGTGGTATACATCTACCCACTGAGCATTGCGGAGTTCTTACTCTGGGTTGGAGCTGATAACGAAATTAAAAATCCCATGCCTCGACTGAGATTTGATCCCAGTACCCATCATCCGTGAGTTTGATAGCTTAAGAACTGCACCACCAATAGTTAATACGTTGGCTGATTGTCATGATTCGGCCCCTCCCATTTTCAAATACACTCTGTGGGCCCTGCAAAAGTAAAGTTTGTTTTTATTTAACGACGCCTCTAGAGTACATTGATTTTTATCTGATCATCGGCTATTGGACGTCATACATATGGTCATTCTGACATGTTTTTAGAGGAAACCCGCTGCCGCCACATGGGTTACTCCTTCCGATAAGCAGCAAGGGATCTTTTATACACACCGTCCCACAGACAGGACAGCAAATACCACGGCCTTTGATAAACCAGTTGTGGACCACTGGTTGGAATGGAAAATAGTTCAAACTGCAAATGGGTCCACTGAAAAGGATTGATCCGACAACCGACCAGTTCATAGGCAGACTCGCTACCATTTAAGCTAGATCCCGCTCCTGTTGGCCATGCAAACCCAATTAGAATGGTGGCACTATTTCAATCCCTGCAATCGTTAATTTTAACATTTCAGTTACAAAATCTACTCACATCCAGATCAGGTGGTTTTGAATCTTCCTTGCTCTCCTTTCGCTCAGTCCGCTTTCTTCGTTTTTCTTCTGGACTACTAAAAATAATAAGGACACAAAAATGTTTATTAAAAATTGAGTGGAATAGATTTCTCTCAGCTCCGAGGTAATTTTTTTTTTTTTTAACGACACCACTAGAGCACACTGATTTTTATCTTATTATCGGCTATTGGACATTAATCATATGGTAATTCTGACATATTTTTTTAGGTGAAACCCTCAGCTGCCACATAGGCTACTCTTTCCAATAAGCAGTAAGGGATCTTTTATATGCACCGTCCCACAGACAGAACAGCACATTAACCAGTTGTAGAACACTGGAAAGAATGGAAAATAGCCCAAACTGCAATTAGGTCCACTGAGAAGGATCGATCCGACTATCGACTGCTTCCTGTAGTCAAATGGCATTGAAAATTCCTGATTTCTAGACTACAAATTCCCAAATTGGTTAATAAATATGATATTACACTTACAGTTACATAAATTCTGTGAAGTGAAATATTTTTCCCAATTATGACTAAAATAACACTAATTTTTCCAATCCCTTCAGCCATAGTACCATGGTACAAAAATCCGGGATAAATCACAGTGAACAAAAAAGTAAAGTTTTTATTTATTTAACGACACCTCTAGTGCACATTGATTTTTATCTGATCATCAGCTATTGGACGTCAATCATATGGTCATTCTGACATATGTCTTTTAAAGGAAACCTACTGCCACCACATAGGCCACTCTTTCGAATAAGCAGCAAGGGATCTTTTATATGCACTGTCCCACAGACAGGACATACCAAGGCCGTTGATAAACCAGTTGTGAACCACTGGTTGGAACAGAAAATAGCCCATACTGCAAATGTGTCCACTGAGAAGGGTCGATCTGACGACCGATCGTAGGCAGACACGCTACAGTTTGAGCTAGATCCTGCTCTCTCACAGTGAACAGTACGTACCTCTTCTCAAACGTAGGAATTACTGGCAGAGATTCCGAGTTGTTGCGACTCCGAGATACCTCCTCTTTGTCTTCCAGCTCTGCATCAAGAATTGTCAGATCAAAGTCTGTTCCGCCCTCCATCTTTATAACAGCTGCAAAAAAACGAATACCTTGTGACTTGTTAACAATATCAGGGCTCACCCTGGGATAAAAATAGCTGTAGCCAAAAAATTAGCCAAACAGAATTTTTATTAACCAAATGCAAAAGTTTGATCCCTGTTGGTAATCACTGCAGCGATACTGCGTATGTACAGAAATAATAAAAATATATATAATAAAATTAAAATAAAATAGAAGAAAAAAATGTTACGCTAAAAATAGGCGTAGCCAAATATTTAGCCATGATCAGATTTAATTAGCCATATTTTGTAAAAATTAGCCAATGGCTAATTTGGCTACCGACAGCGTGAGCCCTGAGTATGTAGCATTACTTCAGACGTAGCAGACATGCTAGTGTATCATAACAGGGGTAGAAATTAAGAAATTATTTTCACTCAGCTGGGGGACTAGTAGCCTGAAAATGTTACTCAACCCCAAGAAAAATCATTAGTCCCTCACCACCCATTTTAATTTTAAGACTGTGTTGATCCATAACTCGAATTACTGATGTAACGTATAGTTCATGATGAGAAAACAAAACATCTGTTAGCATATACAGTGAGTGCATTTTGGTAAAATAAAAATGTTTAGCAGGTATGATCAGCAAAATATCAGTCTGACAGCTACTATTTTAAAATAATACAAATTTGCAAGCCTGGAAATAATTTTTTGAGACGTGCCTGTCGCAAAATTAAATTGAAATTTAATATTGAAATAAATAAATATTTGTTTTAAAGAATAAAGTGGGTTTTTTTTCTCATCACAGATACTTCAACTTTCGAATTATTTTCTTCTTTCAACCAAATCGTTCAGTCAAGTACTCAGTAGAGGCAAAAAATTAAAAAAAATTAAAAAATATTACGAATAAAACATACCGCAAAAATCGCAAACATGCTAATAGTGCCACGAATTCAATTACAAGCGAACTTATTTCCGGTTAGGCTATGAACACCGTATACCGTAGTACCATAAATTCGTAATACATTCAGCAAGTTATCGACATTTCATACAAACGATAAATGCAATTTTGTTCAATGACCAAACGAACCGAATGCTAGCATGCCTTCATGACCAATCACGTGACATCAGCATGCTACGTTAAAGCACAGGCCTGACGTCAGATATGTTAGCAGCATATCCAAATCCCATTTACACCGCTAATTCTATATTATCAACCGATATCATTTAATGACACTGATGGGGGAAGGGACAGGAGGACGTTAAAAAAAAAAATCAAACATTTTGGCGATTTCAAGCTAATGTTGCTGGTCATTTAGGTCATTCGGAATACGGCGGCTGATTATAGATTCGGAGAGTTCAAAGTATTATTTATAGTTATCGGGCTTGATTGTGTCTATTAATAGATTTACCCGGTAAATGCCATGGCGACTGTTCAGTTACTGCTAGGCATGTCTATTATACTCAAAATATGCATTTTAAATGTACACCATCGAACAGATTACACACAAAAACAGCTGATTTTGTGGCGGACAAAATGACCACTAATATTAAATTTGTGACTGTCAAAGTTTTGACAAATGACAATTTTGTACCGGACAATGTCCGTGACCGAGCACTTATTTCCAGGCTTGCTACAGTGAAGAATTGATCCGATGACCAACCACTTCACAGGCAGACACCCTATTGCTTGAGCCTCATCCCAATCCATCTAGAAATTAATGTGATCATTATATTAATATGAAATATTTGAGTCCATGTTATTCGCATTAGTAATAAAACGCACTTATTTCTTAATAATAGTGCATGTATATGCGATGGGTTTTCAAACAAAAGAAACAAAAATTAAAATACCAGTACATGATAATCATTTATCATATTTTTTTATTAAAGCTAACACAAGACCCAACTCACGATGTGTATACAATGTATAATGAAAGTTTGATTAAAGGTGTTTACTCAATCAGTAGTCCGGCTTGCTACCGGCTACGTCTGGTGGTTATATTTATTTTCGTGCTTATATCCAATTAAGGTTCAAGCACGCTGTCCTGGGCACTCAACTTAGCTTCCTGTGCTATCTGTCCAGGACCGAGGTTAGTAGGAGACACGAAACCCACTGCTTTTCTATAAACAGCAAGGGATCTTTTATATGCACTATCCCACAGACAGA
>JAULBS010113128.1:0-14889 GCA_032355785.1 Symmetromphalus regularis | reverse complement strand
GACAGGACAACACATACCACAGCCTTTGATGAACCAGTTGTGGATCACTGGTTAGAACGGAAAATAGCCCAAACTGCAAATGGGTATACTGAGAAGGACTGATTCGGCAACTTACAGCTTCACAGGCAGACTGTTTATCATCTACTATTCCAGGCACGGATGCAGCATTTCTGAAAGGAGGGGGTGGGGGTGGGTGGGGGAGTCAAATGTGAGAGGTGATGGTTAATTTTTGTCCTTTCACTTAGAAAAGGTAGGGAAAAAAATGCTAGTAAAGATGTGGGGTCAGACCCAGGGACATTTTCCGTTCCAACCAGTTATCCACAACTGGTTCATCAAAGGCTGTGGTATGTGCTGTCCTGTGTGTCGGAAGGTGCATATAAAAGACTGCTTGCTGCTTATCGAAAAAGAGTAGACAATGTGGTGGCACCGGGTTTCCTCTAAACACATGTCAGAATGACCATATGATTAATGTCCAATAGCCGATAAGATAAAAATCAATGTGCTCTAGAGACATCGTTAAATAAAACATACTTTACTATTTAGACCCATGGACCCCCCTGGATCCACTACTATATCCCACCTAATGATTTACAACTTATTTTATACATGATACAACATAAACAAATTAATAAACGTCTTCAGATGAAACCAAACACATTAATATATTGTTTTAGGTTGACTGCAAAAATAAAAGGCAACGGACAAAAATGATGGAATAACTAAACTTAAGGCATTATTTCATCTACTGCATCTGCATGCCAGATAGTAAATAAAATCAGCAAGAGCAAATTTAAATATCACTGACCGACTGCGGAATCCATGGCAACAGCGTGGTTAAAAACAAAGCTGTAGCGTTAGAATACCAAATAATATTATAAAAATACAGCACAGAAATGCAAGTCACAAAAGCAACCTTGTGATATAGGACCTGTTTGTTGATAAATCAAAATAGGTGTGGCTCTTTGAAAATATTAAACAAGCAAATACGGTATTTCACAAAAACATAAACGTAAAAAATTAACAAGTTGAATATAATAGCCTATCTTGTATCTATCATATCTAAACATATTTATACCAGTAGAGCCCCAATAATTCATGAGGAGCCAAGGATATATTTTTAACCTTAAAATAGATTTGTGTGGTGCTCTGGATATAAATAACACATTAAGTTTCTGCAGAAAGAAAAATGCAATTACATGTATTATATTTATACAGATATACTTTATGTTATAAAGTTTGTTTATATATACAGGGGTTGAACTTCATAGTTTGGGGGGTATGGCAATTATAGCCTTGGATTCCTAGAAATCAAGAGGGCATCAAGGCAATTCTGAGGACATATAATTCTGAGGCAAATGCGAATTTCCTAGGAGGCATTAAGGAAAAAACCTAAAATGTCTTTGTCTTGTAAATTAACTGATGGCCGACTATGAGTTGCTTCATGAAAGGGCACAGAGGCAAGCGGGAAAAAAGGACATGCCAATATTTGCCTACGTTAGAAGTGAAATTGAGAAGGCAATGCAGCAAAGGGGCAGGGCACCACGGCAAATGCCTCAATGCCGTGCTGAAATTCGACCCCTGTATACATGTATTTTATAAAATTAATAACTGTACATTCAATACAATTTCACAAGAATATTCTGGAGTTAACCAGGTCTCATTATTCGTCTAATTTTATCAAAATCCATTTGGATTTTCACAAATTTGTCAAGGGTATCCATAAGAATACAATTTCAATCATGAATTTTGTTTAACAATGTACAGTGTGAGTAATTCAGAATCTGATACTAGTAAATGTATTTAGCATAATTATTATCTAGACATTGAAATTATGTTTTTAACATTCTGAAATTCCTATCGAAAAATGAGGGCTATTGATGCAACTCACAGACACATGTATGTGCACCTAATTTTGTGAATTTGGAACATCTCAAAAAAACTAAAATAAAAAATAATTTATCTAAATTTCTAACATTTAAATAATTACTATAATAATAATTTAAAAAAAGAATATTTGAAGTGTAATCAATGTCAGTTTGAACTACATCCAGCTATGCCGTTAATGACTACTAGTACTACTAAGTTTTTACTACACCTAGTGACCAGATATATAGCTTGCTTTGGAACTAGCAAATATAATATACACTACATACATACCTGGTACGTGTTGTCGAAGCTGTCATACATAAACCTAGTAATAAGTGATGTTTTTCCCACTGAAAATAAACACATTATACTGTTAGAAATGCATAAATGTTGAATATTATTATGACTAAGTTGTTATTTTTCAGATTATGAATCCACTGATTAAAATAAAATAGGGTTTTGTTCAGTTTTTTATTAAAATTTCCACCTATCATGTCAGGACTCAAGATAACGTGAAAAACTTAGAAGTGGGATTTACATATTTTGTCAGATACTCGTTTCCAAAGATGTAATATGTAATTTTTAAAACATATAATCTAACCCAATCAGGAATGTCATATTCTAGAACTGGAACAAAACAATTATTTTAAGCAAGTCAAAACAGACACAACAAATTTTATCCACTTCAGTCAAAATTAACAAGACAGATATTATTAATACAATACATTTACTGGTTCAGTATAATTAGCCCATGCTGTGTATCAGGTGCTATAAGTGAAACATTTTTGGTTTATTTAGTGTCTTTTGGATGCAAGTGAAACAAATATTGTGGGCAAGTAAAAACACAAATAGGGCAAGTGTTTTCAAATAACTGTTCAAGTTTCAACCCCTGACACCGTATTTGCAGGTGGATGAAGGGGTTGTGAGTCAAGGTGTTGGGGTCTTCAGCCACTAATATTTTTTTTCCTATTATAATTTGGTTGTAGTTGACTGACCACCTCCAATATTAAAAAAAATTTGTTTGAAGCACCCCCCCTCCCCCATCAGAATTCCTAAATGTTCATGCTAACATATATAGTGTACTAAATTATAACAATACATCACACATCATACCAATACCAGTAAAAAAAAATATATTTATTATACAACACCAGACGTCAGCTTGTGCAGATACAATGTGTAAGTTTATTTACAATTACAGAGCAAATAAATAATCATCTTTCTTGTGTATATTATATGCATCTAGTCACTATAGCATAGGGGAGTGGGATATAGCTCAAACAGTAGCATGTCTGCCTGTGAACCAGTCAGTTGTCTGATTGATCGTTTTCAATGGACCCATTTGCAGGTTGGGCTATTTTCTGTTCCAACCAGTGGTACATAACTGGTTTATCAAAGGCCATCTTATGTGTTGTCCTGTATGTGGGACAGTGCATATAAAAGATCCCTTGCTGCTTATTGGAAAGAGTAGCCTATGTGGAGGCAGCAGGTTTCCTCTAAAAATATATCAGTATGACCACATGACCGACATTCAATAGGCAATGATAAGATAAAAATCAATCAATGTGCTCGAGAGGTGTCATTAAATAAAACAATCTTTACTTTTTTTTGTCACTGCATTCTGTTCCTAACTTGGAATGTAATATGCATTAAATTTTTATCTTTATCTTTATTCTCAGCCCTAACCTTTCACTCAGTAAAATTCCCAAGTTGATGACTCATCCAATGGGTTATTTCAATATCTGAGAATCAATGTACATGATACTAGAAATACAATATACATGTAGGAACCAAAACATATGACTGACACACTAATATCAGCTGATGAGTCATACATGTTATTTAATATTCATTGTAATGAAATGGCCAAACCTCCAGGACAATATTCTTACAGATATATAGGTCAACTATAGGTCAGGTAGTTTGGGATAAATACCAACAAGGATGCAGGATTTCTAAAAGTGGAGTGTGTGGGTTAGGGAGGGGGGTGTCCAAATTTTAAGGTTGATTTTCATGTTCTTCCACTCGTAAAATGTAGAAAAAACAAGAAAAGGGCGAGGGGGTGGGGGGGGGACAGCTCCAGCCATTTGGATCCACTACTGAAATAGGAGCAGTTATGGGTGCATGGATTATTAACAAGTCTGGATCCAGGGAAGAAGGATCAAGACCCTCTCCCCTATTGAGATCTCTTGCTACACATACATGTATACTGTGAGATTTCTAGGCAGCCTGTATATATACACGGAAATGCATTTAAAATGTACATCGAGGAACAGTGACAAAATGTTTGTTTGATGCTAAATAATGAATACGGAGTAAAAATTAAAAATATGTATGGACAGAGGATATAACCTTTAATACTGAACTGTTAGATAAAATTTTACCTCCTATTTTGTTAGTTTTAATAATGGTCATATGACATCCATTACAATGTTAATGGTGACATCAGTAAAACAGTTATTTGCCAAAACTAAAAATATGGATTAAAATTTTATGAGATGATAAAGTATTAATGAATACAGAGGTTGAGAAGAGATCTCGCAGCATACTGTAGTAAGAGATCTCATTCTTAACAGTACAATTTTTATTTTATTTTTTTCAATCGTTTTATATTTGAACTTTATTTTTACCCCTCCTCCAGTGTTTCTAACATTCAACCTTCCTTGAAATTCCTTTATTTCCCCTTATAGCTTGCTTATATCATATATATCATTATATGGAAATTCACAGCATGACAGTACCACACCCCATAAACTTCTCACCAAACATGTTTGTTAACAAGCTGAATCTTCACGATAGCCCCCAAATAATTAATATTTTATCATCTTAATCACCACTCCTCTTCCAACAACCACAAAACATCAGAAATAAGTTATGACTAATCTTGAAATAACAATAACAAATAACAATAATGGCAAGAGAGACACTGGCTGGTGACAAATGAAATCAGCACTAATTATAAAACCTGACATCTCTTTTAAGATTAGGGTTAAGCAAACACAAACACAGACAAACAAACCAAAACACTTGCTGAAACATAACATCCAAATAAGCAGTAAATTTAACATATGCTGATCAATAAAATCAACTCTATAAACAAGCAAATAAATTATCAAAATTAGCAATGAAAAACAACCGAGGGATCAATTGTTTTCTATCTTACCACTTTGTTCACCCAAGAAAACTAGCTTAAATTTCCGTAAAGGGTTCCCAAACTCGCCGGGGGAACTCATTTTGGTTTCCCTAGAATTACAAAAAATGAGATTCTTTCAGTTTCTTTTCGAGATGCATATGACACAATATTCAATGTGTAAACGTCGCCACGTTCGGAGCCTCGACTCAGTAGATGATTGATTGTACTAGCTAAAACATAGATATGCTTTCAAAAAGTAAACAGTACTCTATTGACAATAACAATAACGATGACTTTCGATTAGATCCATTTGCTCATCAGTCTTATCTCAAAAGAACAATGCGCAATTACTGGATAATATGCGCTCACACCCCACCAGGGTTACGAAGAATTTCCAAAATGTATATATTTTACAATTAAATTTTTAAAAACATTTCATCAAATTTCATGACCAATTTTTTCAATCTTAAAATTGCATTCTCTCTTCCCTATTTTTAAACACCTTTTATTATTTCAAAATACAAACACAAGTGCAGTTTTAATAAATCCATGTGTCTTCCCTATCAACGGATATCGAACTCGCAAAACTTCCGTTATGTTTCAATAAAGAGGTAATAAATAGTTAGAAAGGTAAAGTTCTAGGCATTTAGTTGTTTTAAACTCAAATATCTGGTATCATGTTATATGTGGATAATTTGTCCAAAACGGACGGGCTGCTTATTGATTACTGATTACTGCAATAAGCAGTAAGTTCCTGAACTAGTAGATAATGTCAATTTCCTTTGGATATAATAATTAACTACTGGTTCTTACATTATAAAATACATTTATAAACACACTAATTAAATAAACATGCCATTTTACAGTAGGAACGATTTGTAAACAGAAGGGGATGGCGTGGCAATAACGCATTAATTAATATAATTAACCGATAATTATTTTTTTTAAAGAAGTAAAAGAAAGAAACAATAAATCAAACAATGGACAAGGTCTGACGTGTGCAATTTAGGAATGGGAGTAGAAATAGTTCCGTCTGATTAGAGGACATGACCTCTTAAAATTTAAATAGGAAAACCACGTTTGAGTTTTCCGAAATTTATCGCAAGGCTATAAATCCTCTATAACATCTTCACAACGTCAGGGGTCACTCGAGTCCATAGCACCCTGGCAAATATAGTTAATAAAAACCCGAACTGCTTACTGCGTCATCTAAATACGAAAACAATTTTGGTTATATCATGCTTAAAAACATTATCCAATCAGATCGCTCATTTTATTAGCTAAGTCGACAACTGTCATGTTCCTGTGGAAAATACCCAAAACTTCTTGAAGTTGCTTTTTCACAGTGAAACGATCATTGTGTGTAGAGCGCCTGTTTTTCTTTGGTAACAGTTCCTTATAAAGAAGGCACATTTTACATTTCCATTCATTTTCTTCTCTTCCATGATTCATTATCTACATCGATAAAGTGAAGACGGGTGCATTGAAAGCCAAATTGTGATTTTCTCATGATGCGAAGCATTCAATAAAAAACTTCTTCTCGACCCGGGTTTTTATGAACTATATTTGTTAGGGTCCCACGGACTCGAGTGATTCCTGACGTTGTGACGATGAGTCCACAGCGGTGTAATAAAAACTATTCGCAGTGATGTAATTTTCGCAGAAAGTGGACATCATAACACACTTCTACCCCCACCCCCACTCACGAACAGAACATGATAATATGTATTCCTCCAAAATTAAATATCCTTGAAATACTTATTATGGTCAAACTAATTTTATTATTATTTTTAAAAGGCCACATATTCATTTTACTAAATCAATGTTTATATATTTGTGTATAATCACCATAAAGTGTTGATAATTTTAACTCAACATTAAATATACTATCTGTAGTATAGAGTATAGTATTTATACATTTGTGACATGCGCACAATGACGGAAGCGATTTGACGGAAGTACTGCAGGTGCGTTGTTTTGATTGGACTGTCATTTTTAGCTGTCTGCTATGTTGAATGTTATTTTGATATCTAAAGTTTTATATTCTTCAATTTATTTCACTTTGTTAGAAAATACTGATCAAAATGTAGAATGCAAATATTGGCAATGCAAATGAGTTTGAATAATATTTTATTTACACACGGTTGTGAGAAGTGAAAATATACCTTAAAAACAATAAATGGTCTCATATGATATTTTATTTTGTTGCACATTACTCATTTAAAATTTTACCCTTTGTTTGACAGAAAATTCTGAAATAGTATTTCCAAAATGTTTACAACAGAATTCCGAATGTCAGTTTATAAGTTAGGTAATATAATGATTAAGCATGGTCTCAAATAGGTAAAATAATTGTAACTGAATGATGTTTTGTTTGACACCACTTCCACAGCAAAGGCTAAGCACTATACTTCGCGTCAGATTTTTAACAATAACTTTTCTTCTAGGGATTGTATAGCAAAAGAAAAAAAATCTGTTTTGGAAATTAAACAACAGGTCAAATTGCAATACAAAATTTAAAGAAGATATACTGAATATTAAATTGTTTATGAGGAAAAAAACAATTTTTGTGCCTTTTTAGCAGTTGTTTTGCGTTTTTCAGTTACGATTTTTGTTACCATAGCAACCATATATAATCCAAAAAGTTATGATGTGAAATACTTTTGTGTATCATATACATGCTGCAAAATGTTTGAAAGACAGTTGTTTGACCTTATGGCACTTATTTTTCAACTGAAAACCCGCAATATGAGTCATGTATGATTTTAGTCTCAAACTTGCAGGAATCACCACAATAACAAAAGAGCTAGATGAGTTCCTATTAATGATTCTAGTCTGAAACTTGCAGGAATCATTACAAAACAATTGGAAGATTGCCTGACCCTTAATTTTAGAAATCCCCATAAAACAGAGCTCTACATTTCTAAAGATGAGATTTTTTCTGAGGCTTGAAGTCCTGAACACTCAAAACAACTTCATAATTTTAGTTTGAGTCTCTCAGCAACACTCAAAGCAAATACAGGTACCTCTTTTTAGTTTGAGACTCACAGGAACACTTAAAGCAACTACATCATTTTAGTTTGAGACTCACAGGAACACTCAAAGCCACTACATGATTTTAGTTTGAGACTCGCAGGAACTGAAGCAATTACATGATTTTTGTTCAGATTTGCAGGAACACTCAAAACAACTACACGATTTTAGTTAAGATTCGCAGGAACACTCGAGAAACTACATTATTTTAGTTTGAGACACACAGGAAAACTCAAGCAACTTACATGATATTAATTTGAGACTCCCAGGAACATTCAAAACAACTTCATGATTTTTGTTTGATATTCATAGGAACATTCAAAACAACTTCATAATTTTAATTTGAGACTCGCAAGAATTCTCGAGCAACTACATGACTCCTACTTTGTAAAAAACTTAATGATCTGATTTCTCATCTGAAATATCTATGGGGAAGCCTGAATTTTGAGATCTGTAGATAAAATTAAAATGGATCTGCATTATGACCTCTATTTTGCTGTTGAAAATGATGACCATGAGAAACTTGCCACACTAATTACAAGTGGCGTAAATGTGAACGAGGTATTTGAAGATGACATGAACATCAGTACACAAACCATTCTTCATTTTTGCTGCGTCAAAGGAAGAACCCAGTGTGCAAGACTCCTTATAGAAGCAGGGGCTAATTTATATGCTCGGGACAATTGGGGACTTACACCTTTAACACATGCTGTCGGAGTAAATTATACAGAAATTGTGGAACTTCTTCTTGCAAAAGATCCTGGTATTGTTGATATCCAAGATAATTATGGTAAAGCAGCTCTACACTGCGCTATTGATAATAATTTTGAGGACTGTGTCGAGATATTACTGAAATACAATGCCAATGTGAATATTCAGACTGATGAAGGCTTCACGCCTGCATCTGTTTGTTGTTTTCAAAAGAATGAAGAATATGACCCATGTAATATTCTGAGAATGTTGATTGGAGCTGGTGCCAGTGTGAATATGAAGGATAGTAGGACCAAGCGGACACCACTACAGGTAATAATAAAGTTACGCTGTCCCATAATTAATGTACCATAATATCGCCATGTTTCACACCTGCTTACATATGTTTTCATGTAAATAGGTGGATATACATTTCAAATGTGTGTTAAAAATATGATATGTTTTTCAAATAAATGTTACAGTATTCAACATCAAGTAGAAATGGAGGTATAGTACCTCCTTTTGCTCAAAATCACGTAATAAGAAGGGAGGGAAAGGGTATGAACATGTAATGGCAATCTGCCAAAAGAGGTATGAACAGGTACCGCTTTTTTACTCAGGTATAACTTGTATAGTTTCAGCCTCAGATTGAACGTAATTGGTCAGCTATCCTTGATCACCTTAGTTATTATATTACAACTCCATCAGTAAAAATTACAAAACATCTTTTAGTATTTTACTTTTATAACTGTCAAGTTCAAATTAATTTAAGCTCTGTTCGGTGGCTTATACCCTTTGAGTTTCCTCTTTTGTTCAAGGTCTGAATCCCCTTAGTTTTCCTGAGAATGTAGAACACTGTATTAAACATATGTTAATGACAAACACAGTGACATGGAAAGGGCTTCTTTAGATCATTAGATGTTTATGTTTCACAGTTGCTATGGACATCATCTTAGTTGCTAAGGTATATTTAATTTGATTTTTAAAATATCCTTTATACATTTTTTAATCAAGCATACCTAAAATCCTACAAAGGCCACTTTAGATATTATTAAGATTGTTGATTACTAGGGAAAGAAACACCATAAATACTCATATGTTAAACATGTTCAAAGAAACATGTGAAACATATTTGCAAACATGTTTAACAAAATGTGTTAAACATGTTTAATAAATGTAAAACATGTTTTCCCAATTATATGTGAAACATTAGCTGTTTTTGTTGTGTAGTGTTTCTAATTTTGGGGTCTAGGTGATGACCTTAATGCAGGTTTCTTGGGTACAGTAAACCCCTGGTTAAGTAAAATTCTACTTGCACAATCTACATCTAGTACATGTGAACAAAATAACTGATCATACAGTTTTTACAGACCATTATTTTTAATTATTTAATGGTTTGTTGTTTTTAAGAATGCTTGCTTGTCTAAAAAGATGGATGTTTTTGAAAGCTCAGTTATTTAGTCATTTTAAAAAATGATCATAAAACCACATGTACACTTTTAAAAATTTATACATCATGTAATATGTACGGTTTTTTTAATTATAAAACAGCATGTTCACTGTTAAATACAAACTTTCATGTTATTACATTTACAATGACATTTCTTATGTATATATAGCTATACATGAAACATTTTAGTGTATTTGCTTGGTGTATTTTGGATGGGCAAGTGAAATAATATTGTGGGCAAGTGAAAAAGCAAATCTCACATGTCCATGGGTAAGTGTGTTTTAAAATAATTTTTCATCCCCTGAATATGTACTGTTTGTTTTTTAAAGAATGCTTGCGTGACAAAAAAGGTTGGTGCCATAGAAATCCTGCTTGCTGCTGGCGCAGACCCGAACACTCTGGATTCGGCCGGTCGGACGCCTCTGACGAATCTCATATACGAATGTATTCGCAATTACGACAGCACTAATATGATAGACTCTGATGTCAGCACCATCATGGTCATGCTGATCCAAGGAGGCACCAACATCAACATGATGACTAGTCCTGAAAGCAACGCTTTGATTGCAGCCGTCTCAGTCAAGGCAGCACCACTGGTTGCCTTCTTTCTTGAAAATGGTGCAGACCCAGATGTCAAATGTAAGTATGTGTCAAGAAAGCACCACAATCAGGGGCATAAATCCTGGGGTGCAGGGAATGGGGGACACTCCCTCCACCTTTTGGATCCCCCAACTTTTTGCTTCGAAAAATTGAAATTAAAATGCCTAAATAATAATCTTTACCAGTATATCTTTTTATTGTATCAATGTAACCCTTAACCATGTGGTCTTAGTGCAGATATACCGAAATACAGAGAGGGTCTATAATGGCATCGGTCCTGGAAGTGGGGTTGAGGGGGACACAACTCTCCACCTCCATTTCCAGGAAGCAGTTTTCATCCTTGACCACAATGGTCGGATCTAGATGACAAAACTATCCCTCAAGGCAGCATTCTTTCTTGAAAATTGTACAGGTACGGTGTAAGAATCATTTAGGAAGGAAAGCTGTGTGAGAGCCTTGCCAGGTCTTTTAAAAAAAAAAAATTATGCAATATAAAAATTAAAAGGAATGATGCAGAAAGAAGGACAGAGGATCGACGTCCCTGGGTATCCATGTTTCATGTAACAGGGTTTCACATGACGTGGGAATCCTGCGTATTTGACTCTATATTTGGCTAAAATACTCTTAAAAAATATGTGTGTGTCATGGTTGAAACAAAATATTTCTAACGTCAGATGATTTTAATTTTTTTAAATACACTAAAACCTTTTATTTATGAGAAGAAAAAATAATGGATATACATGTATTAGTACTATAAAGACAGAATAATAGATAATGGATGTAATGTATGCATGTAATATAAACAAGACAGTTATTCAATTAATTGTTTGATTGAAATAATGTGCTAGACTCCCATTTTTGAATGCTCGACTCCCAAAATAAAACCCTGGAAGTCATGATGACTCCCATTTTCCTGATGCTAGGTGGAACCATGATGTAAGTATAATTATAACTGTAAACTATTTAATTTTTTGTGATATGAAGCTGATTTTTTCAGAGAAAGGAAGTTTTAAAAATGTGCCAAACTGGATGCACTTTAGTCATTAGAAATATTTTTTATACCAAAGCTAACCAGATAAGCACAATTGACATACCATATCAGGGCCATAGCTAGCAAGGGAAACGGGGGTAGTGTGCTCCTCCCATCAAAAAAACCCTGTAAAGAACTAGAAACAAACTTAAAAGAAAATATTCTTCTTTACTGTTTTAGTATGAATCCTCCCTGAAATGGCTGGAAATTACATTTCAGAGACTCAAGATTACAAAATTACGGTGGAATTTATCTCCCCTCCCTTCTACCCCATCCCTCCAACCAAACAAAATTTCCTAATTATGGCCCTGCATATCAAAAATAAAATTGATGTGATTATTTATTTTTAAAGTTGTTAATAAAAGATTATATATTTTCAGTTATGTCAGGAATTACGCCTCTATTGATGGCTGTAAGTAGAAAAGACATTTCCATCATAAAAATACTCCTTCACTGGAACTGTGATCTCTACACAAAAGGTCGGATCTTCAAAAGACGGCAGAATATTGAACACATGTTTGACCCTTTTGAATTAGCAGTTTTTGAGAGAAACTTTGACATAATGAAACTCATGTTCTCTGCAGGATATAAACAAACATGTATTTCAAATATATTTAAAAGAAAGGATATGCCATCATCGTTTCAAGCAGATGAAGGCATTTTAGCTTGGATTCAAGAGCAAGCATCGACTCCAAGATCATTGTTGAGTCTGGGAATTTTCACTGTTCGACAGGTACTACATCGAGGTGTTGTCTCCAATACAGATCAGTTGCCTATTCCAAAACGTATCAAAGACATGGTGCTTTTGAAAAACTTGTTAAGCTCATGTGAAATTAATAGAAGGCTCTAAACAAGTTGTGATAAGATATTGTTTATATTTCAATGAGTGTGTTTTCAATTGTTCGCAATAGCAATAATTATGATTGAAAACAGACAAGTTTATAACATAAATAGTATCTTTTGGAAACAACTACTATCAAACTTCTTATGTAAGACTAATTACCTATTAGGTAAAGAAACTTCCGTGACACAGATCAGATAAGAGAGCATAGTCAAAATACTTTGAAGACAGAGAAAGAAAATTGTTTGTTTTTCACCAGATCCACCCCCCCACCCCCTCCCATCACAAGGGTTTGTTTTATAACCTTTTAAGAGGTATTGGATGATTGAACAGCATTTAACCCCTCTGTATCACAAACAAGTCATTCACATGTGAATCACACTCGCTAAAAATCATAATAAAATAAATTTATTTTGTTTTATCAGTAATTATTTTTTAAAACCTATAACAAAACCTCTATTAAACAAATAAGTGGCATAGATATTGAATGTTCTGGGGGGGTTTTAATCGAAGAAATTAAATGTCTAATTTTAAACCCGACACCCAAACAAAACAGTTGTGTTTGTTTTAATTTTACTATGGTCCTTAACAACCTTTCATTCTGGTCAAATAACAATAAAACTTAGGTTGTGGGTTTTAACCATGGCCGTAGCCAGGCCACGAAATCTACCGGGGCGAGAACATGATAATTTGTAATGACAATAGGGCTCTCAAGCCCCGTCGGTCATTTAGTGTAAAAAAAAAAGTACCGTGGCGAGCGACCCAGTTGCCCCATAGCTGTCTACTGCCATGTTTTAACTGTTAATTTAGTTTGTTGGTACGACACAATTACAAAAAGTGATCTCCATATAATAAAAAAACACAATTCATTATCAAAGTCCATTATAATTAGTTTGTATGGAAGTTTGGCAGGAACCATTGTATCACTTGGAGTAAAAAAAAAACTTTTCAAAAGATCTCAGTTTGAGTTGTTGAAGTTCAACTTTGAAAGTCAAACAATGAAAGAAAATTAAATGTGCAATAACAAACTTTTGAGTCTTAAGTCAGAATGTTGCAATTTGGACAGTAATTAGTTAATATTTAAAGCATTACTATTGGCAGTTCAGTAATTGTAATACAGTAGAATCCTCTTTAATGCATAGGCATTTTACCATAATATTTTATGCAATTAACAGGATTATTCCTTTATCAGAAACACTTATTTAAAATCATGTTACTGTTCTTGTACTATCTGGTATAAAATCAGAATACATTTATCAAACGGTTATCACAAAAATCAGAAATATGCAATACAGTAAGGAATTCTTTGATCATGTAAACTGAATGTTATAACAAATGCACTTTGTAGTCATTTTGTTATTTTTTGATAAAAATGTTAAGATCTGCCATGGCATCGTTTTTAGTACTTTGGAAGAAACAAAAATGTTTTCTATATTTTCTTATGCAATTAACAAGACATTACAAAGCATATGCAATTAAAAGAAATTCTTTGTATATATTTGCATATAAATTGTTTTGTGCAGCAGAATATTATGCAAATAAATGGAATATGCTATTATCAGGAATGCAATTAAGTGGACTTTATTGTATTTAAAATATGTCCCTCAGTCTTTGCTGTCAGTAATACTAATATTAGCAGCTATCAGAAACATAGTAACCCTTATCCTGCTGTATACATCTTCAGCAAAGTTAACATATGCTGTTTAAATTGCCGTCACAGTGCCCTATCAAAACAATTTAAAAACGGCAATTAAGTGCCGTCACATTTTGTAAATTTTAAGGAATATGTATGCATTTCATATTGTTGGGTATTTTTGTCGAAAAATATAATTTTGTTTCTTGAATATCTAGTATAATAAAATCCCAATGCTACATGTATTTTACTTAAATTAATAATGTAGTCAGCAGAAACATTAAGATACATAGAATTTTGTTTACTTTAAAATGTTTTCATTTCTAATAAAGCCTGATTGGGATTTTTTTAACTTCAAAATTATGAGTAAAGACATATCCCTTTTAGGGAAGGCTGCAATACATAATTCTAGCAAAGTGGGTTATAAAACACTGACCAAGATGTTACTAAACTATGACTAGTGTAACAAAGGAAATAGAATGTGCCATCATATCTGGTGAGGTACCTAAACATCATTACTTCATGCTAATCGGAAACTATAGTCTGTTTACGCTACTTGGAACATGGATTTTTGTCGATTACTTTAGTTTGCATGAACCTAGGCGAAAAAGGA
>JAULBS010113117.1:0-14891 GCA_032355785.1 Symmetromphalus regularis | reverse complement strand
ATATTTGGTTCCCCCCCCCCTTCCAGAACTTACATATTCATTCCCCTTCCGAATATTTGTACCCACACCACTATGTAATATGCAGTTTTTTCAGGCAAATTGTTGAAATCATTAGTGAATTTTTTTTTTTTTTTTTTCAATTTGTATCATAAATTTATTAGTACATGTAACAATTTGAAGGAGGTATAGCTAAAGGTACTCTTCAATAAAATTATGAAAATGTTGAATCATCTCCCAAAAAAAGTGTAAATCATTACAAAATATTTGAGTGTACATACACTGATATTTACTTTATGATTCCTTGATCAAAGAGATAGTTGTTGACAATTTCTTTGTTCTACCTTAATTTACTGTGTATTTGTAGCTTGAGGGTGTTAAACACCACAAATTATAGTTGAGAAACAAATATTCGTAAGTGGGGAACAAATATTCGTAGGTGGGAAACTATTCTTTCCCTTAAGGGAACATATTCACCGAATGTATTTGGGGGAACTGTTATTCTGTTACACTGGGTCTTAGGCAGAAATTTTGGTGGAATTGCCAGTAAATGGAATTTCACATATATCTTAATAGTACAGTTATATGTTTCCTATATTTCTTGTTTAATAAATGTTGATGAAATATAAGACATTGTAGCTAAAAAAAATTTTTAAATAATTCTACGGAACCTTTAACCACTCGTTTGGAAATAACGAGTTACAGTTACATGTATGCGAGTTGTACAGTGCTGGTGGATTTGTCCATTGTTGTCTCATAGGGTTGATCCATCTGATTATTCATATATTTGTCAATAATTTTGTCATTAAAACAGTTAAATTCATGTTGAATGTGGGTTTTTTTTTGTATATTAATGATAGGTTATCAATTTCTCCAACTTTAATAAAAGTTATTTAAACGTGTCTTATCTACTAAGGTATTGCGGAAATAAAAATGCTCCTTGTTGTTAAAGGTCATAAACAGATAAGCATTCAACAGAAAGACACAAAACTATGGGAATATGTTCTCAGCAACTAGGTATATATTCTTGTAAAATTTGAGCCCCCAAACATGTACCATTTAGCTGAATGTCCTTGCCATCTCTATTCAATTAATGTATCCACACCAAAAGATTGGTGCAAAACTTGACCGTTTTTAGTTTTCAAAGCCCAGCTTTGCTTTGAAAATCAGTAGGTGAGTTGAGATGGGTTGTTGGATTTATCCCCTTCAGAAAACCCATTTGAACTTTATTATCATAGTGTAATAAAGGTCATGGTGTTTGCTGACTGACCTATAGAAAAGTACATATATACCAGATTTCTTGCTGATAATCAAAGTGAGTAGTCTTTTTGGCAATAGTAGGTTTCCTATTAAGAGCACGATTCATAAATTATACCAATTGCAGTTTTCAAAAGCCTGGTTTGGTTCACCACCAATTACAGTATTGTTTTAATTGTGCATTTTTTATTTAGGTCATTGTTTAGGAATGAGGGTTTGAAAATAACAAAAACTGATCTTTTGTATGATCTTAAACATATAATTAAAATTATATCAAAAAAGGTATTAAAAAACTATTCCTGGTACATGTATAATTTAGTTTTTGTTTTAAATGATTGTATTGTATTCTACATTTAATTTTTTTCATTCTTTTCCCCAGGTTTTATTTTCTAAGGTAGTCATCTGAGCATAATGGATAAACAGTATTCAGTAAAGTTCTTCACATCATTTGTTGAAGCAATGCAAAAGTTGTGTCGAGAATACCTGGACTTTGATCAAGGAGTGGAATTGAGTGGTTATTTGGCTGTTGAAATTGATAACTTCAAGAAGGAAAGATATGTTCTCAGTGAAATGTTACAGAGCAATGGCAGTGTTATCAGTGAAAGCTATTGTACAAAAGCATTTAAAACTCTCAGGAAAGAAATACCTAGAAACACTAGTCGTGGTAGTGAAAATATGGCCCCAAGAGACCATATGTCTAGGACAGACCGTTCACATTCTGAGGAAGTGACTATAGTTTTACGTGAGAGCCCAGAGACTATTTTGCACCGTCCAAATTATCCTATACATACAACTACCCCTAGAAAACAAATGTCTAGTCATAATCAAAGACAGAATTTTCATTCCAACCAAAGGTCACACACATCTGTTGGTCGGACAAGAGACAATTCCTCAGTGTCTGTTACCAACCCATTTGAATCATCATCGCCATCAAGTAGAGGGCAGCAGCGGGAGGAGGAGCAACAATTACAAATTATGCCTCGTGCCCTGGAAGCTGAAATGAAAGATACCTCATGGAATGCATCGTCTGAATCCTCAACTCGTGCAGTTGTTGGTTCACCCTCATCAGTACCTCCACGGTCACCTTCTACAGGTGTTCAAAAACGAGTTTATCCACATACAGATAGCTCCAGTTCACCTGGACCTGCCAAAAAAGGTGAGTGTAGCCTACATTTGTTCATTTACAAATCAGACATTCTGTAGTCGGAATACTTTTAACTGTTACTTGTTCTCTAGCTTAATTTGTTGAGGATATGCCTGAGGTGCTTTCATCATGGGATCGAACCCTGTCAGTAAATTCATTCTGATTACCTTTTATCCTGTTCCAACCATTGCCCAAAAAGTGGTAAATCATAGTCTGTGGTATGTGCTTTTTTATGTGTGAGGAAGTGAATAAAAAGATCTCTTGGGCTGCTTATGGAAAAATATATCATGTTTTTTTTAAAGACTAAGGGCCGATTTTTCGGCGATAGTTCAATTTGATTATTAGTTTAAACTGGGTCTGGTTGAACTGTAGACATGGCTGAACCGTCGAGAAACTGGGCCTACATTTCAGAATTAACAAATTTTTGATATCAAGTAGGCGATTATTAACAAATTATTGTGCCCTTGTGGTGTAGTTTTAACCAAAAAAATCTGAGGTTCATGGGAATTAGTATGTTGAACAATTCAATATTTTATTAAAATAATATTTTTTAATTTGTTTTTATTTTCAGATAAAGTTGATGAAAGTTTACAATCATTATTTGATGCAGCTCGAGAAATTGCCGATGTGTCTCAGGCAGATATAGACAAAATGAAAAACAATTATCCTGGCACAACATCAGCATCATCAATATCGACAACAGCTGCCAGTGCCTCGACTACCACAACTTCTACTTCAAACTCTGTAAATGAAAGTATTCGCTTACCAATTCCAGTGGAAGTTAAATTAGAAAAGGAAGATGACATTCCGTATATGGTGATAGACAATCCCTCTGATACTGAGGTCAAGACATTTGCCGGTGATTCAATGTTTGCTAGTGATCAGGATAATTCTGCAGTGTTTCCAGGTGATCAGCCATCTACATCACAGGGTGCCTATGGGGTAATTATCTATCTATTCATTTTAAGTGTAAAAACTATTTGTATAATCTCCAGTATCTGAATAGAAAGGATATCTGTGATTCAGTGGTAGTATCTCAAGCTGAAGATACTGGTTCAAACCCCATTGGAGGCTGGTTAACACTTAACTTCACGTCAAAATGACCAGATGTTTGATATCCAGTAGCCGATGATTAATAAATTAGTATGCTCTAGTGGTGTCATTAAAAAAAACTAAATAGAAAGATTTTTCTTCCATTTTTTTAACCATTATTTTTCTTTCTTTTTATCCATCGTTATCCTAGATGTCTAAGAGGTGGGTTTAGGTGAAAATAAAATAAATTCATTCTCTAGTACTGTTCTATTTTGTTTTATTATTCAAGGAGTAATCTATATTTGATAAAAGAAAAATATATGCCCAAAAATAAATAAAAAGTCAGCTTAAATAATTTTACTTAATTTTTGATTTAAAAAAAGCTGTAGTATATTTATCTATAAACTGTTGACGTAAATGAGACCCATGCTTTTAGATTTAGAACTGAGTACTAAAATTTGTGGTTTCTTTTATTCAGGACTCTGTGCATGCAACTGACTCACCAGGAGGTGCATCGTGGGACATGGGCCAACAGTAAGTGGATATTTTTACTCATTTCTTGAGAGTATCTATATTTCAAGCATCACCATAACAGAGTACCCTATAGGTCTGTCTGAAAATAAACCCATCCTCTAAACTTCAAATAAATAAAATTTGAGGTGAAAGAAAAATATTTCTAGTTCAAGATGTTTTTTTAAATTTTGTATGTAGCAGTTATTTATCATAAAGAATAATTACTATAGTATTAAGACTATCAAATTCAGTGTTGTTGCTATTTCTTAGACATTCCATTTTAAAATAAACATTGTAAATGTTGAAAGCTAGAATGAATTAAAAAAATGATTTGCTGAATGGACACAACAAAATAATTAGACTCTTTTGATATGGTAACTAGACAGAAATTTAGCCACTTGTTGCTTGAAAATGAAAAGGCTGTAACTTGTAGTCTAGAGATGTTACTACTCTCCAGAGAAAATATCACAAGCAGTGTCATTCTGAAAATGTAAATCAGCTAGGAAGCTGTTATAGGAACAGACATAACCATGGTAGTATGTCTTTTATTGTGTAATATACTTAGATAATAAATGAAAGAACCTGAACAAATTTGTTCTTTGTGGGGATGGAGGAATTGTATGCTTATCAGCATATATATGTGCTAGGGAAGTTTATATGCCTCAAGGTTTTGAGTAAAAAAAAAAATGTTTCATAATAGGTACAAATGGAAACAATTTTTCTTAATTGCTCTGCACTGAGGCAACAAATCAGTCTCCTAAATATCGAAATTCATTTTTGGGTGGGTGACTTTGCCCTCCTGCACCCTATCGGGGTCTAAGCATCCCTTGGATTTGGTTTTAGGCTGAATATTCCCTAACAACTTGTTCCCATTCTTATGCCTGCAATTGACGTAAGTGACTGTCATCAAAATTTTACTTGTCTCTGGTGATTTTTACATACTTGGAGAAAATGTAAGTTTCTTTCCCTGCATGTTCAACTTCTTGTCTAGAATTACTAAATAAAGTTGGCATATTCTGTCTAAAGTCGTGAACATTTTTTGGTTGTTTGTTTGTTTGTTTTGGAGACAGTTAATATCAGACATTGCAAAAGAAGAGAATTTTCCACAGTTTTATAGGATCCTCATGGTATTTAATATCTAGGATCATTCATTAGGCAGGATTTTCCCATAACCCATTTTTGATCAATTTTTGGAAATTAATTGAGTGAATATTTTAATATATTTGATTAATTTACAAAATGATTCTGCAGATAAACTAATGTAAAAATAGAGGCTTCCTGTTTAATAGATGCTGAAGTAAATTAATTTTAATTTAGCTTACATTGATAAAGCAAACAGCTGAAGAGATGCTGGGTAAAAACTGGTCTACTTAAAGCATTTTACTTACATAAAAAGTGTTTTCCAGTCTTTATACTGTAGGTATCTGAGAATTGAACATTTCTATTAAGTTATTTAAACTATGCAAACATTTTTAGTTAACTCATTTTTAACACGTTATTCAATATACTGTTGTGTGAGTAGTAACACAATTATTATTAAAATTTAAATGTATGAATATGGGTGATGCCAAACTACATGTAGATTTGTGCATATGATGGGTGAGCAAAATGACTGCTCAATTTTCAAAGGCTTGTTAATAAAAACAACAGAAAACTGATTTTTTTATTCACTCTAAAATCTTATAAACATTTAATTTTGTGTATTCTGAATTCTCACAAACATTTAATTTTGTGGATTCTGAATGACAAGTAACATGTTTTTTTCTGGATTAAAAGGGTTAAAATTCAATAAACGCTTTGTGGTTATCAGGAAGCCTCTATACATACATGTACATAAAATGCAGTAAACCTAGCACTCATTCCTATTCTTACGATGCTTGAAGTATGGATATCTCAGTTTAAAAATTGCAACTGTGTTTTATGCAGGTCTTTCTCCTGATTGCAGACATACATTATATATATATGAGTACATGTATTCCCATTTTAATTTTTATATAATTATAGCTATTAAAAATAATTCTGTCACAAAATGTACCAGGGTTCAAAGGCCTTCAGCAGTCTAAGAGTTTTTGCCAGACGGTAAAATGGGTAAAATTCCATACCCTTAAATTTTCTGAGAATATAACTGTACCCTCAAATTGTTGGGATAATGGTTTTTTAAAGGCAGATGTTTCTATGCTCATGGTTTGAACACTGCTAACATGTCAAAGTGGTAAAGAATTCATTTCCGAGCCTCTAAAATCAAGTACCCTCAGTCTCCCTCCCCTTTCTGAGTACCCTCATATTATTTTCTGGCACAAACTCTGGCAATTTTTTTTTATTAGTATTACTTCATTTGTGGATTTGTTTCCCTCTGAAATCTTGATTTGGCAGTCAAATTAAATATATATATTTTTTTAATACCACTGGAGCACATTGAATTATTAATCTTCAGCTGTAGCCAGGATGTCAAATGTTTGGTAACTAACATGCAGTCACAAGAGGAAACATGCTATATTTTTCTATTAGCAGAAAGGGATCTTTTATATGCACTTTTCCCACAGACAGGAAATGCACATCACAGCTTTTGATGCCAGTTTTGGGGGAACTTGTTGGGATGGGGTGTAAAATCAAATCAGAGAATGAGTCCACTGAATGGGTTTGATTTTAATGTCAGAGCACACCAGGCAAATGCTCTAATGACTGAGATAGATCCTGCCGCTTAGTTTCTAATTAATGGTCGAAAAGAGGCGAGAAAAAATCCATTACATATGATGGTGCTGTGGGTTTTTTTAAATTTATTTATTTTTTATCAATTACTTGGGTTTTCATATTTATTCAGTATTTAAAATGACAATTAGATCTGTCATTTTATGAAACAGTAAAAGGTCTAGCTCCATAGATTTGTCATTCTTTGTATTTCTTTAATGGACCATGTATCACAAATTATATGTATTTAACACCTAATAGCCACTGATTAACCAAAGTGCTGAGGTATCATTCAGTCCCCCTGAATTCCGCATCAAAATTTACTAAATTCCACAGTAAAATTAGGTATTTTCTGCGATAAGAATTGGGAAATTCGCAGCAAATTCTGCAACATAAAAATTGAAAATAATATTTACAAATTTAAACTAAATGATTTTTTCACAAAGTTAGTTCCAATTTAAATTTCAATGATAACACCAGGACCCAGTAGTCCAACCAAATTGTTAAGAAATATGTAATTTTGGAGTCGTTTGTTGTGATAGAGAAATACCAACGAAACATTTTGTACATGCTAATATAATTGTCATATATATTAAATAGGATAAAATGACAGAATCCTATTCCGTATTCGTAAAACTTGTGTAATTTACTTTCGAGTCTTCAGCAATTTTCGTAATCTAAATAAATCACAACCACTCCGTAACCCATAACTGTTAGAAGAGTGAGTGCTCGCGAACCATTTACCTCTTTACCATCGTCTTCCATCACATAACGTCTTCCATCACATAACGTTTATAAATTATTAGATACAAAAACCAGTCTAGCAGGTGAGTGGCAACGCTTGCCAGAACATGTCACCCGTGTCGTGTTCAATTTGTTCTGTGTTGACAGAAACAACAGACGGTTACGGAATGAAGTTAAACATTTAATACGTTACCTACTTTAAAGAAACAACTTTCTAACTCAATGCTTCAGTTTATTTTTTCCAAAATGTGATGTTTTTATTCATTGAGAAGTTATTTTTAAAAAATCCACAACATAAAATGACAAATAGATTTTTCACGGACATATGAGAATTCTGTTGGGATGCAAATTCTGCATATTTTTCTGTGTCCACAGAATTCAAGGGAGACTGATCATTAAATAAAAAAGTCCTTTCTTTCCTTCACTGCAAATATGTTACAGTGAACTTTTATTTTGCAGTAACATAAATAGCCATAATCTAGTTAGTTTTGATTAAGTATTTCAGTTGTTACCTTGTAGAATTCATTATAGGTTACATCGTACCCCTAAACATAATAGAAGAAAAAGTGACTACAAATTCCCTAATATAATGATGTGCTTGTATGAAAAGAAGTCTGATTATGAATTTTATCCCGCTGTAAAGCATAGAATGATAGGTGTATGTTCTTATTGTTTTGGGCAGGTCTGTGTTCATTAATGTCTGTAAGTTGTTCAGCTGTGTAGGTTTAATATTTCAGTTAATTAATATAATTATTTTTGTAATTTGGAAATACATGTACTTGTAATAATTTTATGCTTGAAAAAATATTCAAATTGTGAAATAATTATAATTAATATAAAGAACCAAAAGTTAACATTTACGTTTTATATAGTTTACTGATTGTAATAAAATTGATGTTGTCTGCAATCAGTTATTGTTTAATGATGGCTTTTTAAGCACAGTTGCAATTTTATTACTCATTTGGTACAGAATGTATATTATTATATGTGTGCATTCATATATATTGTATATATTGATTTTCAGTTAAGACTTCATGTAAATAGTTGAGAATACTTTATTATAAATTAATTTTTTCATTGTCCTGGCTGTTTTCATATTGGACCACAATAAATGAATGTATCTTGATCATATTGCAGAAATGCATGGTAGTTTTCTGCTGAAAGAAACATTTGAAAGATAATGTCATATTAACCCTTTCAATTTCAAGTTTTATTTGTCAATATCAAGTATTAATGTACATCTTAAAACTTACGTATCCCAATCTAAAATTTTCATGAATTTACTTTCACAGAAACTATTTAAGCAAAATGCCAATGTCATACTCACTATATTTCACATGAAGTCTTAATGTTATTTTTCTTGATATTTTAAATAAATGTTTATCTTGATACTTTTACATTTTTAGATTTATCTATACAACATTTGATATATAGAAAGTGCACTATAATTGAATTTTAAGTGAAACAAAAATGGCATACATGTATTAGGTGTATGTTTCAAGAGATTCTGGCAGAAAAAAGGATAAACTAATACACAGAAAATTGGGAGAGGAAGTGGGTATTTAAGGCAATCAGAATAAATCGTTTATCATTAGGAAATGATAATAGAAGCATAAACCTTTTAACTTGAAATTTTAATTGATGTAAATGTACTTATTTATTTAGAAATGTTATTTATAATTGCTTGTGAATCCTCACAAAGCTGCTGGATGAGTCCATAACTAACGATTTGAAAAACTACTAAAAGTCTTATAATGAACTCTGATGACATCAGACATAGTGCACTTTCTATATTGAATCTTGTATAGTTAAATGTATTGGTACTTGAATCTCATTTGGCTTGAGTACACAAGATGCTTTACACCTACTTGTAAGTTACTCCAAGGCATGACATTTCAGGGCTCATTTTTCAATGGGAATCTGGGAATCATAATTCCTGTAATGTTCCATTATATGTAAATTATGGAGTCCAATTTGACTGCAGTAAAATCAGCCTTTAAATTGATCAGGAAGTACCTATTAGAAAAAGGTCTGAATAAAACCAGTTTTTATTACCATCAAATTCTGAATTAAGTAATTAAAACACTGAATAAAAAAAAATCATCATTGAAAAGAAAATTAAATTCTTGTGTATTCCAGTAGCACAAAGTTGTGGATATCCAAACTGATTCGAGTAAAATTGATGCAAAATGAGGCCTGCATTTGTTATGTGTTGATACTGGTGTGTGCAAGTCTTGATATGCTATAATATGAGACTGAGTTAAGAGCCTGATTTCTCTTCACCTGACTGCTCATCTCCATCCATATATAACTGATGGATTTACGAGGATTTGTGTGATGCATCAGACCAAGACCCAACATGTGGAGAGCCCTTTATGTAAGACGAAAGAACAAATGTTATTGTATATGTCCATAGGATATTCCTTGAGTGGTCAGTAAATTATAAAGTGAGAGCCAAAAGTTATTTGCATCTCCCAATCATGCATGAAGTGATTATATACTTGGCAGTCTTGTGAAAATACACAAAATGTAAAGGATTATAATTATGACCAGAATGCATTTATCATTTAAAACAAGTTTTAATAATCACAAAAGCCTTTAATTATGTGATCAAAGATTACAGATTTTCAAACAATTCATAATACAAAGATATAGGATGCATAATGTGATGACAATTTAGATCTTGTTGTATTTGACATACTATATTTGAAGTGTTATCAGCAAGTTATTTCAGAAATTCCTCTAAAACACGTTGCAGTTGTCTTATGTATTTATTCTTAATAGAACAGAGAACTGTGCAGTTATTCAACATCAGAAATGCACAAGCTGAAATTATGGTTATCTGATGTGAAAAAAAGGTTTTGTTTGTAAATATTTACTAATTTGCTTTCATGTGCAAGCCTGGAAATAAGTGCTCGGTCATGGACATTGTCTGGTACAAAATTATCATTTGTCACGCTTTGACAGTCACAAATTTAATATTAGCGGTCATTTTGTCCGACACAAAATTAGTTTGATGCTATACGTTTAAAATGTATATTTTGAGGAGTTTCAAGATCATACACATGCTTACATATGTCTAGCGGTAACTGAACAGTCGCCACTACGTTTATGGAGTAAACCTATTAATAGACCCGATCAAGCTCAATGACTCTATAAATAATACTTTGAACCTTTGGGCCGACTTATTCCGAATGACCTAAATAATCTGCGAATTACCTAAATAACCTGCGAATTACCTAAATAACCAGCAACATTAGCTTGAAGTTGAAATCGTCAAAACTTTTGATGATTTTTTGTTTAACGCCCACCTGTCCCTTCCCCCATCAGTATCATTAAATGATATCGGTTGATGTATTAAATGGGTTTTGGATATGCTGCTAAAATAATTATGTGACATCATTTTTCAACAAAACGGTAGCCTCCCAGCACTTGTAGTTCTGTTGGTACCTCATATTCAACCCCTCCGACTTTTGAGAAAAAGTTTGTTAGAACACAACGTTCCAGTACCTTATGTGCAATTACTTTCGCGGCTAAAAAAAAATTGCAATTGAGCTTTCATTTTACATTTTCGCAAGGAATTATTTCCGTGACCACGTCCCCCAATAATAAAAAGAATAAAAAAGGAACATTTACCACTCTTTTGAGTTACAGTTACATTTATACGCTTTGACAATATCTGCATACCATCCACATGTTATATATATTTCCTATAAGACAAGTTATCGATTGAACACGTGTATGATGCACTTTTTTTAGACAAATAGTATAATTTATTGATTGTACCCTCAAGTTTCTGTTCAGATTAACTAAAAATATTCATAATTATTGATGAATAATCACATATAACAGAGTTTTCCCTAGGAACCGGCCACCGGCCAAATTGACCGCTTCAATCAATTTTCTGGCCGGTTCAAAAGCTTCCATCAAAAATTATTTATTGTGATTTTGACTATAAGGATTCGTTTTCAAATGAAAAGCAAGTAGAAGAAGAGTAATATGGGCGAACAACTTCGTGTTTGTTTTTATCATTTTGACTTCCTTGTTTAAGTTGTTGACACTTTACCGATGATTATATGAAATGTCACTTTTCATTGGTCGATTTTTTCATGACTGGTTCTTTGCTCTCGTATGGATAACAACCGAAAAATCTAGAGAGCCACGATAACCAGTATGTGATGAAAAACGAAAAAACGTGTATAGACTAAAGTCCAACTTCAGTATGAAGTCAAATGACAGTTGAGCTTATAATGAGCTGCTAAATCTTCCAGCCTGCTCCTGTCAACGGCGATTTGTTACCCCTCCCCAAAGTAAACAAAATGTTTCTGGTTAATGCCAGACCGGACTGCAACTTCTTGTGTACTCACATGTCAAAAAATGACACCTTGAATTCAAAGATGCCATTTAAACAAAATTATAGGTTGTGATAAATATTTATTTTTGTTTTAAATAAGTGTTCACAATGGCAAACTGTATTTTTATTTTCTCTTAATGGTTGGAAGAATATTTTTTTATGAAACAGAAAACCCAAGCCCACTGATTAGAAAATAGTTGGTTTCTAAGTAAAAATACATGTCAATTCATGGAAATTACCAGAAACATTTATTTAACATGCCCACTGTTTGAAGATAGTTATCTAATTTATTTAATTGGAATTCCCGGTGATCCATTGAGTTTACATATTTTTTAAGCAAACAGACAACAACAACAAAAATTATAATGCGAGTAACTTGAAAAAATGAACAACATTTAGATATTCAAAATTGGTACAAGATTAATGAATTAGTCTATCACTGGTCAGTCTGGGTGGCTGTATAACAGTACATGCATTGTCAAGTAAATTTATTTCTGTGTACTTTTAAAATTTTGAACTTCTGTTAAGGTTTTTACATTTTCTATAGAACATTTTAGATGTTGCTGAAAGTCATTCATAGTCATGATAGTCAGTAAAATCATACTGCAACCAGGCCCTAAGGTTATACAACTTTTTGAGCTGTTTCCAGCTCAGACTCGAGGATTGACCAATATCAAAACTGGAAATTTTGTAACAAGGATATTTGAGCTTTAAGACTCAGCTCAGAAAATTTTATAACCTTGAGACCTGGACTAGAATAACAAGATATTGCAAAAGGAAGCACACAAAATTGTTATTTTTAACCATTAATTTATATGTTCTGAATGCACAAGAGCGTAGGATTTTACATGAACCTGCCCAGACCCCCTCCCCACATAGCACACCGCAATGCGGCGTGCACGCCTTGGGCCTGTTAAAATTCTATTTTGACCTTCTAAAAAAAACATAAAGGGAAAACCCTGTATAATCTTTGTAAAAACAAAGAAAAATGAAATCTGCATTTGTACGAAATGTCAATAACTTGTTGAATGTATTACAAATTTACAGTATGGTGTTCATACCAAACCGGAAATAAGTTTGCGTGTATTTGAATTTGTGGCACCGCTGTCCAAAATGGGGTGTGTGTATCCCTTCTCCCAGGATTGATGCAATTATAGACCCCCTGTAATCTTCTGTATATTTGCACTAAGACTACATGTTTAACTTAATTAAGAATTACATGATACAATAAAGAGAAATACTGGTAAAAACAAAAGATTATTATTGAGGCATTTTAATTTCAATTTTTGTAAGTAAAAAGTGGGTGCGTGGGGGGGGATAATTATATAGGCTTCCCCCAATTTCGAAAAGTGGGGGAACGTTTCCCCTCCCCACCCCGGGATTTACACCCATGATTTTATCGCAAGAAACTTTTTAGTCGCCAGTATTGTCGTGGATAAAGGCTTGGTACAGCATCTGTCATGAACACGACACCACTCTTGTATATTTTTATGAAGAATTCAGCGATGGACACTAATCAGATTTTTAAATTTACACTGTTTTTCTTTCATAGAATCATACCAGTGTTTTATTTAATAATTAGACAATTGATTCATCTTGGGGGAGGAAATGATATATATAAAGCCCCTCCCCTGTCTCTAATATTGCTGTGGAAAAGGACGCTCACCAATTTTTTTTTTTTAAAGAGGCCTGATATTAATAATAATAAAACAATTTAATGAATTCCGGAAAGAGCCGACACTAGCCGATAATTACCGAAGAAAACATAAACAAACGAATATTCTTGCTAAATTTAAAATATGTATCAGTCTAATACTATAACAGATCTTTCCACAGAGAATCCTTCTGAAAAAATGATCAATATACGGAACTGTATCTATGCTGGGACCAGATAAGTCGTGTTACGTGAGTTAACTGACCTGTGTACATGAAATTTAAAAACTGATGTAATCCAGCAAAACTGAGCAATACAAATAGGCCGTCATACTCAGTCAAGATAGATAAAATACATGTTTTGTGATATGACAAAAAAAAAGAAACGAAAGTTATAAATGTTTTCTTTTTAACGCTCTTACCTTCGTGGTCGATTGGGAAGCTGCCTTTATCTGGAGGTTTTACAATAGACTTACTCTGAAAAGTCATTGCCGTCGCCATCTTGCAGTTTTGTTTGCTGGCAAATTTCCCAAATCATTAGAGTTATCTCCCTTCACCACAGTCAAAGTTGTTTTCACAGTTTTTACTTTTAAAAACATATATTAAAAAATGTAATCACAATTTTTTTTTTAATATTGCAAGATGTTAATATATTTGTATTTTCTTTTTTGTTGTTGTTATGTTAAATTTTGCATTGGCCTAATTAACAGTTGTACACGTGTAATTCGTAATTTTGAATGTCGTTTAATTTAATTTCGTTAACTACCTATTTCCGATTAATCCTATTAAGTACAGTATCGTTAGTCCAAAATGAACGGGCTGCTTATCGATTATTGGTTATTGGTTGGCATCCCAATAATCAAAGTATTAAATTCCTGAACAACATTATCGTATGGTTCATTGAATTCACAATAGTAACATTCAGTTGCTTTCACAAATCTGTTTGTAACAACAGAATGTCACTAGACTAGTGCAAAGTCAGTGATTGGACTGTTATATTATATTCATTGTATTCATCAATACCTCCTGTATGTGATAAAAAAAAATGACGATATTAAAGGCATAGTCCTACGTAATTTAAGGGTCTAATTGTCTAAATGTTGATTACGAATGAAACTTATATGCATTTGTGATACTAGATCTTGCTTTCACATCACACAAGACATTTTAACTGAGGGAATTTCAAGATCGGAACTTCTCGTATGTTTTCGGTGAAACTATTTCTGCCATCGGAAGTTTCTGATTGAACAGCCTCGTTTCAGGAAGAATTCGTCCCAAAATATAATTGGGGGGAATAGCTGTCACATGACTTGAAATATATACGTCACATCTTCAATTGAAAAAAAACTTTATTTTTTCTCAATTTATTTATCCATGACCAGAAATAGTAATTCATTATTATTTTAAAAGCATTGATAATAAGCGGGTTGATGTGGTTATGTAAGTAGTTGAATGAAGTATTTCTATGGACAAATCAAATGTTTATATTTAAAATTCTTTGTTTGGAAA